>VDFB02278442.1:0-187972 GCA_007258455.2 Sequoia sempervirens
GAATTCAGTGGAAAAATAAGTGCACACTTTATCTGGGTTGGATGACATTAGAAGCCTTGTTGAAAATATCATTTTCATGACACTAAGAAACCAACATAAGCAAAATGTTCCCCTTGCTGATTTGCACACGATTAAAGGTTCTACGGAGGGAATAAAAACAGCTTTCTTACACATGATGCATGATAGAGATGTTGCTTCCAAGTTTGCAGACAAAACTTTTCCCATGACTAAGCAGTTAAGGGAAGAGGTTAGTGAGCTCACCATTGAGCTTAATTACACAAGGCTTGCTTTGGAAAGTGTCCAAGAGGCACTTCTTGAAGCAAATAATTAGCTCTATGAGGTTCAACAGTTCAGGGGGAAGGAGAATAGAAAAAGGGCCAAGAAGATTGAACAGGTAATGGAGCTTGATTGCATTTAGGAAGAGTATAATATTGCCCATTGATTTTAAGTATTTTTAAAATCCTTTGTTTGAGGTAGATGTTGATGTGACTTATGATGATCCACTCTTCAAGTTGGATGATGGAGCTCTTTCAGATTCCAATGTGGAAATTGGTGATAATCACAGGATGTGGGATCCAAGTGCAATTGCCAAAGGTGAGATGTTGATTCAAAATTGGAATGTCAGACACAACTTTAGAATTGGTACCACTGTCCACTTTCCAATCAACTTACATAGGACAATCAATGATATCATGTAGATGGATTGGCTGACACCTCCAACTCAGCAGTGGAATAATTCTTAATTGGTGTTGATTAGAAGAGGTAATGTGGTTAGCGGACGAGTTCCTTGGGTCAATCCCACATTCACATTCTCCATGTTTTCAAGGGTAATCTTTTATGACATCTACTTCCCTAGTATTTCAATGTTGATTATGGCAACTTCCGTTTATGAGAAGATGGACTTCGAGTTCTTACAGGCTTTGTGGCAGCAGGTTGTGGGAGGACTTAAGAATTAGTACAGTTATTTCTAGCGCTGTCCTGCATGGGTCATAGTGATTGTAATCAGTTTGAGTTGTTAAGGTGTATATCTTTTGGTGTTATTGTGGTGATTGCAGTCGATTGGATGAGTTGGTGTGCTTGATATGAGCATCATGACACCTGGGGATTAGGTGTTAGTGAGAGTTTGTTATTCTATGGTCGGGATGGCATTGTCAGGATGTATGTGTAATGGTGCAAATTTGCACCCTAGGCAAATTCTCCATTTATTTTACCTTTACTTTAGAAAATATAAGTTGAATGATGCAACCCTACCATCGTTAGCTTATTTCTTCCGTATGGCCTTGTCTTTTTGCGTTGGTGGAGGAACTTTTGTTGGGGACATGCGTGCATCGCGCAGACGTCTGTGTGCCATGCTTATGTCCTAATAGGATTCCTACCCTTGGAATCTACAAAGGCATTACGTTTCTGGTTTGCTGCAAAACTAATGTCTTCTTCCTTTCCTTGATCGACGAAAATTGACCTATTACCTCCATTTTTGCAGTTCAAACTCATTCATTCACTCTTCCTTCACAACTTCTTCACTCTAGCTTTCAATTCTCTCATTCTCTTCTTGGTGATTTTCTTGCTCTCTATGGCATTCTTGTTGCAACTCCACCATCTTTGCACGTTGACAAAGCTTCATTCTTTTGGTGTGCTGTCATCTCTTCCTCTTGGCCTTGAGTGCTAGTAGGAGGAAAGGTGATATTGCTCTTGTTATTTTGTTCGCATCTTTGTGTCTTATAGAGTAGCATCCAAGCTGTCTTTGCACTCTATTTGATATCGTATTTTCTATTCTTTATTTATCGATTTCTCTATCTCGTTGCATATTTGGTTATCTGTGAAGGTGGGAACACCAAAACAGGGGGTTTGACTAAAGCAGACTTCGAAACATAGCCCAACTTTTTTCCTGTTTTCATTTGTGCAGGTGCTAGTTCGTCTATTTGGAGTTGGAGTTGGAGTTGAAGAATCGAAGCATAGGTGAAAAGATATATTTTCCTACTCTTTCTTTGTCATTTCCGCATTAGAATAATTTCTAGTATTCTTGTTGTTGTACTTTCTATTCTTTTGCTTTCTATCAAACCATAAAACTGTGTTAGTCGGGTCGTTAGTAGGCCCTTTGATTTTTTTGTTTGTTCGCCAAACCTTTGTCCGTATAGGATGCCAGTGCGCCGCACTGGAGTCCAATTCCCACATTGCTGTCCTTAGACAGTGAGCTGTCTGGTCTGCAGTCTGAAACCTTTGAGGCTGGCTCACCCGGTTTTGTAAACACCTGTTTTCAGCAAGAGGGAAACAATGTGTCGTTTTCCCTTCCGTTTCAGCTTCTCTCTCAACCTGTCAAACAACTTGAGGTAGTTTAGGGCAGTTCGTTCCCTTAGGCTCTCCCGTGACTTGGAGGTTTAGGGGTGATGAATCCCCCTTCTCTACATTTTTGGTGAACCCGATGTGAAAATATTGATTTCATTTCTAGGTGTTGGATATGTTTCTCTTGTGTTCTGGTGTGTTACAGACTTGTGTGTTGTGAAGCTTTATGAGCTTTACGAGTTAGTCTACAACCTTGGGGCGTGTTGTTAGAAGGAGCTTACGACATATAGAGATGGATCTTAAGAAGTTCACTATTGGTATTACCTTTGATGAAATGATTTCAAGAACAGAAACAAGTTTCTCTAGTCCTTTTAGGGAAGCTCCTCGTATTCCTACACCTCCGACTTCTCCTTCTGCATCGTCTATGGAGGAAGACAATGCTCTCGAGATTCCCGTAGAGCAACTTCTTTCCCTAGATAGAAGGCTTTTGGAGTTTGGGAAGTATTTGGAAAAAGAAAGAGTTATGGCTAAGGTTGCTAAGGTTATTAACGACTTAAGAACTAGGTTGGACAAGGATTGGGTAGGTCTAGAGTTTCTCTGGGGCATTGTGGACATAGATGACACTCATGTCCCATCGTATAATCTTAGGTTTGGCGTTGCCCGAGACCTTGGGTTGGAGACCGTTGAAAGACAAATAGAAGTCTCGATCTTTGGGGCATTGTGGACATAGATGACACTCATGTCCCATCGTATAATCTTAGGTCTGGCATTGCCCGAGACCTTGGGTCGAAGACCGTTGAAAGACAAATAGAAGTCTCGATGCCTAGGATATCGATATGAGACTGGCCCTTCCATTAACATTGCTTCTGGTCCTTAGCCGCCCCCCATCATTAAGGTAAACAAGGTACCCTTGGGCTTTAATTCCGCCAGTTCTAATGTTCCTGGTGGCAATCCTAGAGCCCATGCTGGTCCTGGTGGCAGAGTCTTTGTTGGTATGGGGGCTAGTGGCTCTAGTGGTTTAGGTGGAGGTTTCACTGGTCCTGCTTCATTTTCTGACCCTTTGTTAAACGCCTTGTTGCAGAACATGGGTCAGATGCAGAACCAGCTAGTGAACTTATCCAATGCTACTTCTCAACCTATCTTTCAACCTTTCTTTCAACACAATCCTTTATCGATTGCTATTTTAAACACTCCTATTCCTCAGGGGATGGAGATTCCGAAATTTGAAAAGTATGGTGGTCGTGGAGACCCTTAGATGCACGTTTCGGCATTTAATGCTATGTGCATCGATTTCTTCCACCACAATGCTCTAATGGCTAAGCTCTTTCCTAGATCCCTTAAGAACACTATCCTTGAGTAGTACTGTTCCTTACCAGATAATTCTATCTTCTCGTTTGATGAGTTGGTAAATCAGTTCCTCCGATAGTTCCAGGCTAACATCGGGCCGAAGATGCCCTTTTCAAATCTCGTCCGATATAAGCAAGGGGACCAAGAGAAGGTGACTGATTTTATCGCTCAATATCAAGCACTATTCTCTCAAATTTCTTATCTATTGCTGGACTCAAATGTGTAGAAGGTTTTCATTGGCAACTTACAAAAGTTATGGCAAGAGAAGTTTTCCTTAATGAAATATGCTTCTTTCGCAAACCTATGTGCCGCGTTGCATGAGTACCAACTAGATGTTGTTAGACGTGAAGTACAAATAGACCTTAAAGAACAAATGATGCCAATGTATGAATGGATCCAAAGAGGCAATCTCCTTTGAGGAGCAAAGTGTTGAAAAAGGATATCTCCCATAGGAAGAAGTTAAACTATCCATGGGTCTAAGCCTATGTTTAAATCAAGTGAGTTTGAAGATACTCTTGAGATTGAAGGGGTTGGGTGACAAATTTGCCTTTGCAATCATTGTTTGTTTACATTAGATCATATGTTGAAGCATAATCTTTGGAACCCTAATCGCAAGACCCCAAGCTATGATCCCATAGCTTAGAACCATACATTGCTATGGGCATAATCATTTCATTGAAGAGGTGCATCTTTGAGGGAGATCCTATAATGTACTTAGCACTGGCATTCAAGGATAGAGAGAAAGGCTTATTTGTTGCAAAGATGAGAGTGAGAGGCAGATTGCAAAGAAAGAGGAATAGTAAGGTTAACCATGAGATGGTGAAGACCATAAAACTTAGAAAGCATATCAAGCTATCTTTGTTAGCTGTCGAGAGAATGAGAATTGCGCCAGCGAAGAAAAAATAGGAATCACCACATGCAAAGCAAACAACTGTTGTCCACATTGTTTTGTTGTTTAGGAAAATCATCAAGCTCATCAATATAGATACCAAAGAAAGTTGGTGAAAGAGGGCAATCTTTGTCAAACTCCAATAGTACTATGGACAAAGTTAGAGAGGCATCCTAAATCATCCAACATTATTCTCATAGAGTCACATGATGGTAATAATAATAAGAGTGTCAGAAAAACTGATGTCCTACAATTTCTAGAACATCAAATGTTGCATGTTGGAGACAAAGGCCTTTTCCTAAAGTCCACAAATTAACCAAAGAATTTAAGTTTAGAAGACTGATGGCGAGCTTCTTCAATGAGAGAGCACAAAGTGTGAAAATGTGGTCAATAGTATGGAGATGTTGTCTAAAGCCAGCTTGCCTCCTTTCCTTCAAAATATTATCATCCAATACCTCAAAAAACAACCTGTCAAGTATTGTGCTATAGAGTTTTGAAAAAGTAGCCCAATCATGATTATCCCATAATTACTTAGATTGGAGCAATCCCCAGATTTGTTAATGGGGTGGTAATATGATGTGACCAAGCCAAGGGAAACCCAGAATGTTCAACCTCATTGAATAGTTGTGAAATGCGGCAGGCAAATGAATTCACACCATACTTGAGAAAGTAAGCTTGGAGCCCCTCCAATTGGCCACTTTTCTGGAGTAAAGCTTCAAAATAGATGTCTAGAGTTTATGGGACCCCACAAGGGAGGAATAAAATCATGCATTTTACACTTTATAATAAGTTAGTGGTTTATGGTATAAATTTTATCTTTAAATAGTAAATTACTCTGTGATTTACAGTATAATTTTTATCTTTAATTTGAAATACTGGTTTTTTGCTTTAGAATAAGGAGGCAAAACCATATACATTTTACTTCTTATCCATAATTTTCTATATATTTTGTTTTTTACGTTTGTATAGAGATTGGTGCTACTTCATCCAATGGTTTGACAGCTTTTGTACATGATGTAATCAAGACTTACTTTTAGAGTCCAGTATACTAATGGCATCCCAAACTATCTCAAACTAGAAAGTTCAACCTTAATGCAAGCAATTAAAATCAATTGCCTGAAGGAATAAATGAGTTTCCAGTAAAGAGAATTGTATCAATTTGTTGAAGAAGAATTTTGTTTACATCAATGAGACTCAAATGGCCTATGGAACCACAAAGGAGGAACAAGATTCTGCATCTTGCACTCAATAATAACTCACTGATTCATGATATAAATTGTGTCTTCAATTTAAAAAATCCAGTGATTTACTGTATAAATTTTATCTTTACTTTGAAATATTGATTTTCTGCTTAAGGATGAGTAGTCAAAGCTCGTATACATTTTACTTGCTATCCATAATTTTCTATATATTTTATTTGTTGCTTTTGTACATGGCTTGGTGATGCTTTGTTCAATGCCCTGACAGCTTTATTACATGATTTGATCTTGGTTTCAAATGACTGCTATTAATTATCAGTAGATGTTAATATAATTTCTTTGGTTCTACCCTTTCCGCTGCAGCTCATTTAAGTACAGCTAAACCTTCCATATCCAATAGTGATTATTCTTCAAAATTACTGCAAAGCAATATTCAAGATTGCGTGCACGTCTTTCAAATGTTTGGAATTAAACATGAGAATCTGAGAAAATAAAGTGACAAGTTATATCATACCAATACCATAATCATTTCTTCTATCTTATAGTAATTTTTGTTATACTTATCCAATATAATGGTAATATATTCTAATGCTGTATGCTTTGGGAATTTCATCGTATGTAATACATGATTTACATGATTTGATTGGACTTTTTTTTCAACCTCGAGGTTCTGTTGAGTTAGCTAAACACGAAACATGCTATTTGAGCATTTCATCTTTGAGCAATGCAAGATAGTATGAATATGCTGTTGGTTGTTGTGTTGCATCTAGCTAGTTTTTAGATCCTATTTTAGCAATTATTACATAAGAATCTGTAATGTATGTTCATGCTGTATACACATCCTACTCAACTTAGGTCTTGTGTCTGATATAAGATATGAAAGTGAGATATTTACAAGAATTTCAATGTTCTTTGGAAATTTAAAACATCACCAGTAGAATAATCTTAATATCATGCCATTTGATTTTCATTTGAATTTTATTCTAAGTTCATATTCTTTGCCAGGCCAAAAAAATGCCTTTGTCATTTCCAAGGCCAGAATTGAATGGAGAGTTGGTCTCAAATATCCGGCCACTTATTACAGGAAGAGGAGATAATTTAACTGATTCTCATGTATCCCTGAATGCTATAAATGGGAATGAGGTGGAATCAGATACTCATACTTCATGCAGACCCATCAAGGATTTTCTTGAAGTTGACATTTTCAAAAGGAATGGCTCTGGTTGCATAGAAATGGATTCCTCGAGAACTTTTCATGAAAGCATGGCTACCGAGGAAGTTGGTAATGAGTATAAAGACTACCACACTAAACAAGGATTTTATGATATAGGTGAAAAAGGGAGACTAGTTCATTCTAGCAATTTTTGCAGGCCAGAAGCCTGTGACTACCATGGGGCAACAGTTGAAAATAGCTCTCATATATCATGCAAAACCAAGAACAACAATAGGAGTTCCAAGTGGGATCAATACAGGATACCAGTGAGCTTGATTGAAAGATGGGGCGATGCCATGGGTATCCTTTGGAAGCTTTCTAGGATAATATTGTAATTGCTTTGTGACTTATTTCTATCATATAGTGTGCTCTAATTTATTCCCTTTCTAGTTAGCTAGCACTATACAGCATGTTTCCATTGTATCCTTTTGAAATTCCTTAATGATAAAGATATCGTTTTTCCTGACTCAACACGTTGTTGTTGTTTTACTAAAAGCTATAGCCGCTATGTCAAGGGTACTGGCTCATTTCTTGCAACTGCCAAGGTGGATGTAAGTTTGTGGAAAATCACATGGTGCTCACTATAAGCAATCTATTGCATGTGTTAATTATGATGATAGTTAGGAGAAATGATGTCTCACACCTTCATTGGACAAAATTAGAAGTTTTTTTTTTTCTTACATATAAAATTAAAAGTTTCTTTTTGCTTACATATTCTTTCTGTATTGTATTGTCAAAGTTATAAATCCTGATTGTAACATGTTTCTCTCTCTTGACAGTAATATTTTTAACAAAGTTCTGAATGTTGTCAGTTGCCATTATTTTTAGTTTTGAAAATACTCTAGTTGTGTACATGTGTTGTTTTAGTAGGTAGACTGCTAAATTTTGAACCAAGACTTGCAAAAGCACAGATTTTGAGAACTGAGATCTCTCAGAGTGTGAACCAACAAATTCAATTGTCACCATGGTAGGAAAGGCATCTAGTTGGTTGTTTATGTAGGAAACTGCATGGCTTCACTTTAGGTTGATCTGCTATTTTTAATGAGGAAAACTTTTTAATTTCTAGCAAGTTTGTTTTCAATATTTGAAGCCTATCTTAGTCATCAAGTAGGAGATACTATCAGGATTTATGGTTAGTGTGACTCCAATTTGATGTTGTAAGATTTTTTGACATAAATGAAATAAATCTAGTCTAAGAACAATTTAGATTTAAAGTAAATAACTACTTAGTTCATGAAATTAAAGACTTATAGACAAAAATTTATGAATTAACAAAACACTATCTTATTCATCAACAATGAGACCTCACAAAATGCAATGACATTTGATTTAATAGAGAATACATGAGGATATGAGAATGACAATGTAATGTCCTAGATTGGGGTTAACACAGAAAGATGCAATTTTTGTGTATTCTTTTTATTTGTGAAACAATATGAAAACTAAAACAGCAAAGTGAAATTGAAACTAAATCTTGATCATACAACAGGCGGCTGAAAATCACAAATCAAACCCTCATAATGCTGATATACATCTCCATGCGCATCATAATTAACAAATCTGAATAGTATGTGTCAAATGTAATGGCTACCCCCAAATTAAATCCAAATTTTTCCCAAAACCCTCAAAGATTTCTGCCTTCTATCATCCAAGAATTCGTCAAACACTTTGTATTTAATTGGAGCTAAATTTATTTTCAATGTGTTTTGCTATGGGATCATTCAAAGTACAATTTGTGGCAATATTGGTTCAACAAGTAAATCCACAATGCATAGAGATATCATAGACATTTTGACAAACAATTTGAATGCATAAATATTTAGCAACAATACACTCAGCTGTCATAAGAATGAGATTACAATGTAGAGAGCATATCAATATAACTTGGAGTCTTTATTGGATGTATTATAGAAAGAGTACAACTGTGTATCAAAATATCGCTTCAAAATGACATAACTTCTACAATGGTGACTGTTGTCATAAAAACACTTAGCTGTAGCATGCCAAAATTTAACCTATAGCTGATTATACTGAAAGATCTGCCTGAGGGCCACTCCAAATTGTTTGAAAACTGCCCCTAACAACAAAGCTTACTACTATGATTTCAACTATTTTTTCAATATTAAGTGCTTGGCATCTATAGTGCTACATTCCACCAAAAAAACACCCTTACAGCTGCATTCCACCCTTTTAAGCCTCAACAACCTCAATGTTGCAATCCCAATCTGCTCTTGTAAATACACTTGTAAATCTTCTTCCAATCTCCACTAAAAATATAATATTTAGCACAAATTTTATTCTATTTATTTCAGCCATGACAAGAGAATTTACCATCAAACCCTCTAACTGACAACATTCAACACACAGACAATCTCTATATGAAATTGCTCCAAACCTTCAATGTTCAACACGTGTAGATTCTGAAGTAAATTTACCAACAAACCTTTCCTGCACAAATGTGACTTTGAATGAATCACACAGTATTAACCAGGGAGGATCTTTCACCATAGTGGTTAATCTTCTCCAAGAGGGTTTTCGTCCTCAAGAAGGTTGAGATGAACCAGGTTCAATACCACAAAACCACAAGGGTTTCACAAGAGGAAATAAAATAATCTGCATAAACTAAATGAACTCATCATATCTCTTTTTATAAGTTTCCCGAGAACTTTTCGGAAAACTCATTATAAAATCACTTTATAAATTAAATAATCCTTCTATCCCTGAAAGTGATTCATTCATTATGTAATTATTCTTGGCACATAAATCCACTTTATCAGTGTCCAAACATTTAAATCTTTCCAACCCGGTTCCAACAAGCTATAACACTAAGGTGCTTTTTAAATAATTTAAATAATATTAAACAACCTTAGTAATATAATTAAAATAAAGCCATTAATGCACCCAAGGTGCTGAAAATGTTGAAAAGCATCAGGAACAAAAATTGACTGCATAGAGGTGATACCGATGATGAATATTGAGAATTGAGCCCAATTGAGTGACTTACTATAAATAGACACACTCTCCAATAATCTTGGAGAACACACCAGTAGTCAGAAATAACTTTGAAAAGTTTCATACATGTCCTCTAGACCATTTGAGCTCATTGGTAACATCAAATAACTCTTCTGAAAGTCTCATACGGGTTCTCTAAACCATTTGAGCTCACTGGTGACATCAAATAACTCCTCTGATAAGGCTGACACACACCCAGAAGATCAGTGCCGACTACAATGCAAGAGAACCCAAAAATGGGGACATTACATCAAATTACTTCAAATATGATTGTTGACTTATCAGTCTGCTTACACATGAATAGTAGATATAAAACCCTAGGATGCCAAATTTTCTCAGATCTAATTGGAATAATCAAATAGCAATAGGGAAAATTTGGTAACTAATTTTATTTCAATTGTAACTACTAGGAACTATTACAAACATTGATAAATGATGCTGGAAGCACAATTCAGAATTACAAATGATCATTGTGCACTCACAAGGTTGCAGACAACTGTACGAATTGCTAATCCAACTGATATAATTCAAAATCGGATCTCAAACCCTTTGAAACAACAATAATCGTAGTTGTATGACAATGGTAATGATGGTATGGTGATGACTAGGAGATATGGTGGTAGTGGCAACTGGAAAAATAGCTGCAACACCCACAAATAAATAATAAATGTTGTCTAAATTCCCTTGTATTGCAAGTGCTCCAAGACTGTATAGCAGCTATCATAGTTGTTTTTCAGAAGGGTTGAAGTTTGATTTTATTGCATCATTTGGATGATCAAGCTATGTAGCTGTACGAAACTCTCTCAATGAATAATATTTATTTGTAATTCTGAAATTTTGTTTCTAGTATCATTTTATTAGCATTTATAATTTGTCTAGCAGCTGCAAGGGAATTGGAATTAGTTTTAGAGGGTTTCTTATTAATATTTTGATATGGAATGTTGTTGGCATAATTATTTCAATTCAATTCTGAGCATATTTGACAACGTAGGGTCTCATACTTGTTCACGTGTAACCAATTATAAATCAACAATCATATTTGATGTATTTTGACACATATTATTTAGATCTATTGTTAATGTTGCATTTGATGATATATTCTAGCATTATGAGGGCTTAATGTGTGAATTCCAGCCACTTGTTGTGATTAGCATTTAGTTTAATTACAATTTTCTATTTGTTTCAAAATCATAAAGGAAATACAAAAAATTGTTTGTTCTCATGTTAACCTCAAATTGGGATAGTATAGTGGTATTAGAGTTTTAATCTGCTAGCCTATAGAGTTAGATCTAATAAGTTTTATGAAATATACCCCTTAGTTTCTTTCCAATTTTTCACTCAAACCACGCGTTAGCGTTATAGCCCAATGTAATGATAAGCAAACTAGAAGCAACTCTTCACTTTCTGATCAAGCAGATCTCAGAGTGGGCAAGGTGAGAGCATATGGTGAAGGGAATCTAAATATAATGAGAGCATATGGTGAAGGGAATCTAAATATAATATCAATGCTGAAAGTATGTTGTACCCCAAAATTAAAATTTTTGTTACACTTAGACATTTGGAAGAAATGAGTAAAAGTCTTGTTAAATTAGTCAAAAAGGTCAGAATTTGGGTGTGCACGTCTTGCATGAAGGGTCAAAACACAAAATTTTCAATTTCTGACGTCTGGGTCTGCTAAGAACAGCTTAACCTACAAAACCCAGATCTCAGTTTTTCATCCCTAAATTTTAGGAAAACTGCTATTTTTAGAAATTTTCTCAAAATAGTAACGTTTTCTAGGTTTTTCTGGGTTTCTTTTGAAACGGATACTGGCAAAATTTTCTAAAAATAGAAAGTTGGTCCTACAGGGTTCAAACTCATTTTGATTGGCTCAAAATACGTCCATATCAGGCTGGTGCAGTCAGAATCTTAAAAAGATCAGTTTTGCCCTACTGGGTCTATTCTGTTTTTCAGAAGTGTATCTGGAGCTTTGAGGTCATCAATGGAGGTCATTCGACTGCCAGGCACCAATTTCGACACTTAAACATTCGACAGAAGGTGAAATGATGAACATGCACGAAGAATGAGAAAGAAAATTGGAAATTCATGAAAAAAATTTTAACACTGTTGAGTTTGGGCGCGCCCCTGTTGAAGAAAGGCACCCACCTTTTTGGGGCATCAAATGTCAAAATCAGGGTTCACGCCTCCAGTCAATGTTGTTCAGTTCCCTGCCAGCCTCTCAACGAATTCAGCGGCGCAGTCAACGGATCACTCAGTCATCTGGAATTCAGCATTGAACAGGGGTATTCAAACTGGTGTCAGAAGGGAAAGTGAAAAAATATCAAAAATTTGACTGAGTCTGCATGAAGTGGGCGCCCCTGGTGAAGAAGGGCGCCCAAGTTTTCAAGGGGTTTGTTAGATGAATTCGCAGATGAGGCTCTAACGTAATCTCTTCGCAGCTGATCCAGCTTTCCAGCATGATATCCAGCACGTCAATCGGAGTTTGCAGTCACCAGATACGAGGAGTTGAAAGTAGGGTCTGACGAAGGCTGAGAACCAAGATTCAGAAGCAGACAGAGAAAATAAAAAAATAAACTAAGTCTGGGTGAAGTGGGCGCCCCCAGCCAAGATGGGCGCCCAAACTTTTGAGGGCCTTAAAATCATTATTTGATTAAGTTCATCCCAGAAGACCCCTCTTCATTCTTCGTCAGCTTCGCGATGATCATAACAGCCAGTCAATCCGACGCCCGGAGCTCCAGATTTGACGAGATCGTCTGTAGAAGGGATTTAATGAAGAAATTTGAAAGTTATGAAAATGGCTAACTCTGGACAAAATGGGCGCCCCTGGAAAGAAAAGGCTCCCATGAATTCGGAGGTCAAGATGAAGGATTTCGCCAGAGATGCCTCCAGAACATCTTTCTTAGAATTAGTCAGGCTCCGCCGTGAAACCTTCAGCTCGCTTGTCAGATCAATCTGTCAACGGGAAATCAGAGGCGAAGTAGCATGTCAAAATGAAGGAAAGTTGAAAATGTTTAAAATTTGACTAACACTGGAAGAAGTGGGCGCCCCAGGAGAAGAAGTGGGCCCAAATGTTCATGCCTTAGAATATTTTTCGAAGTTTCCAAAAGGTTTCAAAATTGCAAAAGGAAGATGGTGTCCAAGTACAAGGAAGCTGAGTTTTAGGGTTTTGGAAATAAAAGCAAAGAAAGCAAAACCTAATCCAAAGCCCTAAAGTCTATTTAACATAATTCTTTCATGTATTTTTCATTATTTTTGCAGGTAGCCTTCAAAGGAGAAAGTTGGAGCAGCAAGTTTGAAGAATTTTTGTGATTCAAGAATCCATAGTTGCTGGTTTATATCAGATTTTTCAGACCAGCAAGCATAAAACCCTTGCTTTTTCAAGCTTTTTGTTCCAGAAGATCGAATTTTTCAAGCAAAAGGCCAAGGCTTTCCTTTCTTTTGTCATCTGGGTCTTTTTGCCTCAATCTTCTGAAGAAATTTTCAAGAACTTCATCAAGTTGCAGCAAGTGCTTTTATTTTGCATGTCAGTGAAAACCTTAGTGCATTCAAATTTCAACCATCTGGGTCCTTTTCAATCAGTCTTCTGAAGAAAACCCATATTGCAACTTTTTTCAAGAAAATTTCAAAACCTAGGGTTGGCTGCTTTTTTGATCAAACGTCAGGGTTTTGCAAAACTAATCAACTGGGTCTATTTCTAATCTTGTTCTGAACAAAACCCAGGTGCTAGCTTTTTTCGAAAAAAATTAAAGAAATTAGGGTTTGCTACTTTTTCAGGCAAAATTCAAAATTTTCAAAAACGGATGATCTGGGTTGTCTTGCATCGAAATTCTGAGCAAAACCCATATCTCAGAAAAATTTCTCAAAAATTTGTCCGTTGGAGCACAAAAATCAGCATTCTAAAAATAGAAATCGCTCAAAACTTGTCAGAACCAAGGCGAGTTTACAGTCATTCTTCAAGTTTTCTGAAATGGAGTATACTCCCAATGTTTTCAAGACTGAATCAACTCTCTTTCACAATTACATCAAAACAGCTGAGACAGACTTGCATCATATCAAGCCGGTGTTTGATTTGCATGCCGTGGAGAGAGCAGGCAACACTTCAATCAAGAACCTAGGACATTCCGGACTCCTCGCAGCAGCGTCAATCCCTATATCAGTTCAGAGTCTTGAGTTCGTAATCGCTTGCATTAAGCATTACAACCCGGCTACTAGGGAGATCCAGTCAGCAGATGGTAGATTGATTTGCAGTCTAAAGCCTGATATGATCGAGAAGTGTTTTTCCATTCCCCCATGGCCTGAAAGCATTACTCTCTCAAAGGGTGAATGCGAAAGGATATGGAATATGCATAAAGATAAATATAGCAAGAAGATTGCACAAAGATGGATGAAAGAAAAACATAAGACCTTGCCAAAGAACGTTGGGCGAGGGGAGTTCAAGGATGAGGTTGCCATCATCATCACTTTGCTCAATAGGGTCACTGGCTCAGAAGATGCCACCAAGTTTCAACCTTGGATGTTTTACGCCATACCCCACATCATGAAGAAAATCGAGTTCTATGACTAGCCTACTTTGATCAGTGACTGCCTACATCAGCAGATAACAGAATACTTCCAGTTTCATGTATTCCACATGATGTCATACCTAGTCTACCTGGTGGCCTATCAAGGTCAATTCAGAGGGTTAAATGCCGAGGGGTCATTGAGCGTACAACACATATATAACTACTATCCCCAATTGGAGTTCACAAAGTCGTTGCACCACTACAAAAGGGTGAACGAGGCTTTTCTGATGTATACAGTGCGAGACCTGGACAATGAGCTGCATGTCCGTATATCTTCAGTTGCCAGGGCAGCAATGGCGGAATGGGCGGATTGGTTTATACAGTTTCCTACCTTTACCTATCTCAGGGTCTATGGTTATTCAGGTGCCCCGCTCATGTTGCCAAGGTATCCGTCAGATGAGGTCATCTTCATGGAGTTCTTGAGGCAGGCTCACGGTGTCCATACAGTCCTGAGGAACAGAAGGAAACCCTCCCTCCACTTTCCATTAGGGTTGGGAATATATACATGCAGGACTGCTGCAGATGACAAGACAATAGGAGAAGAGTTAGATAAATTCGGCCTCAAATCTTACAGCGAAAGACGATCATTAGGGTTGGGAATATATACATGTAGGACTGCTGCAGATGCCAAGACAATAGGAGAAGAGTTAGATAAATTCAGCCTCAAATCTTACAGCGAAAGACGATCATTTGATCCTCATGGTGTCTATGCTGGCCGATTGGAGAAGAATTATGATCATATAGCCGCACTGGAGGATTTTTGGGCTAATTATGCAGATGAGTTCGAGGTGCGGAGACGTAGTTATAGCAGGCTCACTCTCCATCAGATGAAGGATTGATTAAATGAAGATATAGAAGGGCTATCAGATGATGATGAAAATGTGCTTCTCCCGATGTACACTCAGAAACGAATTGAAGATCAACCTGAAATATGCTAACCAATTTTTTCGATGAAGTAACACAACATAACCAACACTTAACCAACTTGATTAGCGTTAGCTCCAAATAGAAAACCAAACTTGAAAAGAACTCACACCAATAATGCACACTCAATCCCAATGAGGAATAGGTGTTGTTATATGGTGGAGGAGCTAAATGAAAAATACTTGAAAGAAACTACTCAACGTCAAGAATGTGCACTCAAGATCCCACTGAGGGCGAGGTGCTAACATATGACGGAGTGTTGAATTGAAACTAGAAATGAATAGGCGGATAACCAGCCATGAAGAGCATTTCCACACTACCACCAAACAGTGGGGGGAAAAGATTACAATTAAAACAATTCGTCCGCTGCGGCGGGCATCCACAGAGTTGTGGGGATTCACCACTTGAGAGTGGGTACAAGAGTAATACAAATCCAATTATCCACACTGGCGGTAAACCATCCAGGGGTACTAATGTGAAATTAAAGAAAGAATTGCAGCAATAAAGGACTGGAACAGTACTACTGTTTACAGTCTTACAATATGGAAAAAGAGCTGCAAATTACATGAAAATTACAATAGATTTAATGTACCATGATACTGGATGATTCCATGTTAGACATCAACAATAAATGATGAAGAAAGGACTGAAGATTCAAACTTAAACAAGTCTGATGTAAAATAACAATTCTGGAAATTCTGATCAGCAACTGTGAAATTCAAAGAAATATTCACAACTCACTCAAAATACCTCCGTTTTGTGTGAAACGAAAACCAATGAGCTGCTGGAAGATAGGCGCCCAACATTAGATGAAGAAACAGCAACAAAAACTCGTAATTTAATTCTTACACGAATCCCAATGCAGCAAGAATGGTACGGCCTTCATGAGGGGCGATTTTGACAAGTAAAAATCAACAACTCAAAATTAAAATCTGAAACTCTCCAAAGATGGTCGCCTTGGGTGTAGGAATGGATTGGAAAAGTACCCACAAGCAAATTAAATTCACACAAAAAGCTGTATGCAAAAACCACTTTCAGCTGTGACTGCATCAGCAACTTCAAAACTGGAAATATCATTAAAAACTTCAACTGTTGAGCTCAATCTGCTAGTCTGGATGAGAAGCAGCAATGAAAACCAACTAGGTGTTGTATTTCAAACACGAAATTGGATTGAAACTAGGAGGTAAGCATCCCTCGAAGTAAAAACCAAGTTGTCATTTTGACAGCATAACATTAGCATAAATTCATGGATAATCAGCTCTTCAAACAGCAGCAATATATAAGCTTTTGTTGGCAAATGAAGCAACAAGAACTCTTCAAATTCCAAGAAGTTGAATCACTTCAACTTCCAAAAAGGACGCCACCTTTTTGCCTTTTACTTTTTGAAATAATAAAATATCATTCAACTTCCCCTTTAGGCATCCATTTCATATTGCAACAATAAAGCATTTATTAAATAATTAAATGCTCACTTGACCCCTTTATGTCCCCTTCTTTAAAACAACTTGAAGTCATCAAGCCTAGGCATGGGGTACAACTTCAAGACATGAAAATTGACTAAGTGAAACTTCAGTCAAGGAGAAAACCAAACCCAAAAGCGGGGTGATGGATAACATGATGACTTGAGTTGAGATGATGCGCAAAATTAGACTTACTAAAATATACGCCAAAATAGTAAGTTTACCTCAAAACCAGCAGAGAAAGCTGGGAAGCAAGACTTAATGAAAGCGACAACTGAACCACTGCCAAAATTAGTATTTACTAAAAATCATAAATACCTAGAAATGCCACAAACCTCCAAGCAAGGAAACCCTAATTTCACTTTTGATCAACCTACGGATTTCCAGAAATAGGCTATCAGTCAAAGAAGAGCGTATGGCCAAAATGGGGACATTACAGTCCGCCCTTCCCAAAATTGCTTGTCCTCAAGCAATGCCACAACACTCCAAACTGATCCCACCAAACATATAGGATCCCGGGGTCCCATGTCCATCTCTGAAAAACCCCACCATGCTGATGCTGCTCTACTCTGATCATACAAATGAAATCATTGCACCAAAACTGCACTAACCATCCTTGCAACCTCAAAGTGATAACATGCCTGAAATTCAAGTCGAACAACATAGAAGGAATTGAATCAAAATCTAGCAGCGTCTCATGCTCAATAAACTCTGAGGAATTAACATCTGCAATGTCAATGTCAATCACCATTCTGAGAACAAAGAAGAATAATCTAAACAACTCAAAAATATTCTCATCAACATCACTCCTCAAAGCATCAAACCAAATCACAACAGCAAATGTGATTCCATCATAGCTATTTGCAAAGGAAAAAACAGCTCTTTGCCAAGTCATAGCAACTGCATCCTCAAAGCTCCTTAAGGATGTATAATGCCTCCTCTGAGTAATTCTGACATATTCAAGAAAAACTCTGAAAACTTCCACCAATCTCTCCCCCAAAGTCTCAAAAAGTTGAACCAAATCAAGCAAAGGTTCGCTGCCCCAAATACTAGTGCAAGAGATTGTACAAAGAAAGCCACTAGAACATAACTTGAACACCATCCAATACTGATCTGAATCACTATGAAACATTATTACCCACTTTTGAAGCCAAAAATCATCACTAAAAAGAGGTTGTGAAGAGGAAAAATGAATGTACCAGCTGCCTATGAAAACTGAAATGAACCACTCAAAGTCTGATTTTAGGAAAATCAGCATGCAAGGGGTTGTAGGATTGCTGCAAAACTGGAAATTAGCATCTATAATATCACAACAACTCATGCCCAAGGCTGGACACATCCTCTCAAGGAACTCCAACCCAAAATAAAAACATCCTTTGTTCAATATATCTTCCCAATCCATCGGTCGATGTGCAAAAAGAACCATCGAATGGTTAATAAGGATGGGGACAGCATCAAAGAATCTGAAAATTGAACCCGTATCTCTCCAATGATTCCTCTTTCCACTTGTAACAATCTCCATCAAGCCATGTTGAGGATCCCAAGCATGGATACCCAACTGGAAATGTTCCCCAATGCACCAAAAAGAGAACACCACAGTTCTCCAAGTGTTAATCAAAGCAATTTGCAAACTCAAGAAGTTAGTGTCTTCTTTGATAAACCCATGTAGCCCATCCATGAAAACATCAACATCAATGGAGCACAGAACAAATGTTGTCCATAATTCCCATTTCCCCAAAGGACTAGGGTGAGCCAAAACATCACTCAACCCAAGAGATAGATTGTTAAGAAGGTAAATTGCCTGTTTAGGTTCAACTTTCTCCCAAACTTCATGAGTAATAAGTCTGGAATCTTCACTCTTTGCTGCTGCAATGGAGTGACCAGCAACTACCAAGACTTGTTTTATTGACACCTTTAAGCCAATGTTGAAGAAATCTCCTTGAGTCCACACTTTCCATGTGAATACTTCATCCTTGATCCCACTTATGCTTTCATTATCAAAATGCCCTTGATGATTACTACTCACAAAACATGGCACACTTTCATAGAAAATATCTATCACCTTATGATTATCCAAATCATGTGAAGATAATGGACTGTTGTTCTCAAAAATATTATCTTCATCCCTTTCGTTGGTGTCTTCATAGAATTCAAACTCATCTTTTTCAACTTGTGGATGCTCACCATTAGTTGCCGACCCACAAAGTGTAGCATGCTGAATACTACATTCATTATCCGTTAAAACATCTATCGCATAGCTGCAAACCATTCCTTCTTGTGGCAAAGTCTCTTCCCAACTCAAGAGTTCACACTCTTGATGTACTTTCCAATCACCATCAACATATGGGATCATCTTGGCATTACGCAATGTTTCATCATTATGGAGTTCATTTATTCCTTCAACTATTTGTTTGATCTCCATAATCCTTGTATTAACTTCTTGTTCCTTAAGGGTAGCTGCAATAGATGAATGATTTTCTGCTTTGTATAAAGAATGATGAGCTAAGGTAAAATCAAGGCAAAGCCTATCCATCTCTTCCTCCTTCTCTTGGTAGGCATCATAGGTCTCCTCTGCAAACTTAATAGCATTATCCCTATCTGAGAGCAAATGCAAATAATCTGACTTTATGGATTCCAATGCCTCTTTGATAGATTGCATCTTGGAAAGAGAGTCTCCATCTTTAACTCCATTTAGTTTCTCTTCAAATTGAAACTTCCAGCAAAGTTCCTCAATGAAGTGATATGTGCTATCAAATCTTGATAACACTTTAACAATCTTATCTTCTGAAACCAATAAATTATCCTTCAAAACTTGCAGCTCTTTAGGCCCATAATCATAATCAACAAAGAAGCTTTGCTTATCAAACATCAACTTTTCTGATTTATTTCTTTTGACTTGATTCTCAAAATCAGCCTCCTTTCTAATCTTATCCCTGCATAACTCCTGAATCAAAGGCTTGTCAACAACTTCTTCAAACAAATTAGTACCTCTATCTTGACCTTTCAAGTTCTCATACTCTTCTTGTGCGTAATTCTGAAAGGCATCCAAACCATTTGTTGATTTTAAAACATTCTTCTCTTCAACATAAGAAATCACGTTCTCATTAGCCATTGCTGCAACTTCTCCTCCAAAGATCACTTCATTACTTGCATTGCAAACTGATTTTTGAACTTCATCAGGATCAAAGGGAAATTTATCCCACTCCGGTTCTTTATCATACCTTGGAAACATGGCGCCCGGATCCCAAATGTGAAAGGTTTGATTGCAATGATCAATAGGAAAGAGATCATCATGCTCCTCTTGGACTGTTGACTCTTTGAATGAGTCACTCCTCAACCCACTTGAACTGAAATCTTCATCTATGGCTTTCTCCATAGATGTAGTTTGATAATCAAACCCACTACCACTCAAGTCACTAGCATTATATTGGATTAAAGAATCATCAAAGCTGGTTGCTTTGAATATTTTGTCATTCTTTTCTTCAATGAAATTATCTTGAGTAGATGTGTTGCTGATTTTATCATTAGTGCCCACATACATACCAAGAAGTCTTCTTGGACACTTGTCAATAATTCTTCATATGGAATTGGCTCAGCATAAAGTAGAGAATTATCCTTCACTAAATCTTCAACAAAAGGAGATAAAAACACATCGGAATTACCATCAACAACCTCACTTTCGTAATGGTCATAAGCTGGTTCAAAGACACCATTAGTATTTGCTTCATCTTGCTCTTCTTCAACGTACTTATCCCACACAACTGTTCCACCAGCATCTTTTGAGAAGCCATTTGTCTCGAGATCTTCATTGATTGAATCCTTATTAGGACTCAAGACTGCTGTAATGATCTTCTTACCATAATAATCTTCATTATTTCCCATCCCATGCAAGTCTAGGGATGTATTTTGGGACTCTAACTTAATCTCCTCATTTGCCAAGGTATCTTCATCAAGCCCACTTTCATTTTGAACCAAAATGTGCACCTTGCTTGTGTCTTCTTCAACACTAATTGACTGATTTTTCTCTTCAATTTGCTTACTTGTGGGCTGCAAACCACAAACAGATCCTTTTGCTTCTTCCTTCCTTGATTCTTCAACCATGGCAAGTTCTACTTCCTCTTTAATCATTTTTTTGATGTAGTTGACCATAGCCAACTTTCCAGGGTCATGAATCACCGCACAATTCAAAAACGTGTCAAATGAAACATCGTTCTTAAACTCATCTGTCATGCTCTGATATTGTTTACGGAGTATGGCAGCCTCATGTTCGCATTGCCTCTTGAACTGACATTCTTCCGAAGCCACAATCAAATCTGACTTCTCACGATTCCTGGACCTTAGAAAATGCAACATCTTAAGAACTTCTGAAAGCTAAACTGAACTTAGGTGAAGAATCTGATTTCTCTATCACTCATCTGTCAATTGACTCTGTCTTATTCACAGGATGGCAAGATCTTGGCTCTGATACCACTGAAATATGCTAACCAATTTTTTCGATGAAGTAACACAACATAACCAGCACTTAACCAACTTGATTAGCGTTAGCTCCAAATAGAAAACCAAACTTGAAAAGAACTCACACCAAGAATGCACACTCAATCCCAATGAGGAATAGGTGTTGTCATATGGTGGAGGAGCTAAATGAAAAATACTTGAAAGAAACTACTCAACGTCAAGAATGTGCACTCAAGATCCCACTGAGGGCGAGGTGCTAACATATGACGGAGTGTTGAATTGAAACTAGAAATGAATAGGCGGATAACCAGCCATGAAGAGCATTTCCACACTACCACCAAACAGTGGGGGGAAAAGATTACAATTAAAACAATTCGTCCGCTGCGGCGGGCATCCACAGAGTTGTGGGGATTCACCACTTGAGAGTGGGTACAAGAGTAATACAAATCCAATTATCCACACTGGCGGTAAACCATCCAGGGGTACTAATGTGAAATTAAAGAAAGAATTGCAGCAATAAAGGACTGGAACAGTACTACTGTTTACAATCTTACAATATGGAAAAAGAGCTGCAAATTACATGAAAATTACAATAGATTTAATGCACCATGATACTGGATGATTCCATGTTAGACATCAACAATAAATGATGAAAAAAGGACTGAAGATTCAAACTTAAACAAGTTTGATGTAAAATAACAATTCTGGAAATTCTGATCAGCAACTGTGAAATTCAAATAAATATTCACAACTCACTCAAAATACCTCCGTTTTGTGTGAAACGAAAACCAATGAGCTGCTGGAAGATAGGCGCCCAACATTAGATGAAGAAACAGCAACAAAAACTCGTAATTTAATTCTTACACGAATCCCAATGGAGCAAGAATGGTACGGCCTTCATGAGGGGCGATTTTGACAAGTAAAAATCAACAACTCAAAATTAAAATCTGAAACTCTCCAAAGATGGTCGCCTTGGGTGTAGGAATGGATTGGAAAAGTACCCACAAGCAAATCAAATTCACACAAAAAGCTGTATGCAAAAACCACTTTCAGCTGTGACTGCATCAGCAACTTCAAAATTGGAAATATCATTAAAAACTTCAACTGTTGAGCTCAATCTGCTAGTCTGGATGAGAAGCAGCAATGAAAACCAACTAGGTGTTGTATTTCAAACACGAAATTGGATTGAAACTAGGAGGTAAGCATCCCTCGAAGTAAAAACCAAGTTGTCATTTCGACAGCATAACATTAGCATAAATTCATGGATAATCAGCTCTTCAAACAGCAGCAATATATAAGCTTTTGTTGGCAAATGAAGCAACAAGAACTCTTCAAATTCCAAGAAGTTGAATCACTTCAACTTCCAAAAAGGACGCCACTTTTTGCCTTTTACTTTTTGAAATAATAAAATATCATTCAACTTCCCCTTTAGGCATCCATTTCATATTGCAACAATAAAGCATTTATTAAATAATTAAATGCTCACTTGACCCTTTATGTCCCCTTCTTTAAAACAACTTGAAGTCATCAAGCCTAGGCATGGGGTACAACTTCAAGACATGAAAATTGACTAAGTCTGAAACTCAATCCAAGGAGAAAACCAAACCCAAAGCCAAACTGAGACTGATGGATAACAAGATGACTTGAGTTGAACTGCTGATGATGCCACTACCAAAATTAGACTTACTAAAAATAGCCACTGCCAAAAATAGTAAGTTTACCTCAAAACCAACAGAAAGCAGAACTGAGCTGGAAGCAAGACTTAATGAAAGCTGACAACTGAACCACTGCCAAAATTATTATTTACTAAAAATCGTAAATACCTAGAAATGCTACAAACCTCCAAGCAAGGAAACCCTAATTTTACTTTTGATCAACCTACGGATTTTCGGAAATAGGCTATCAGTCAAAGAAGAGCGTATGGCCAAAATGGGGACATTACACAGCCCTTACCACAAGTTAACTGGGCAAACAAAGAATCTCTTTCAGTTGAAGATAGAACAAGACAAGTTCTTGAGTATAGTAAGGTTTTCTTGGTCCTTAAAAGGAAAAACTCCGTTCCAGTAGTAGAGCTGCCAAGGATAATTCCCTCTTCCTCCAGAGCACAGTCGAAAGGGAAGGGTAAAAGTCAGTCTCAAGAAGGCGTGAAAGGTAGTAGATCGAATAAAAATGTAAAAAGAAGGTTGGATTTCTCAGGCATAGTCATACAGGAGCAGCCTACAGTTGATTCAGAAGTTCCTCTTGACAAGCCCATACCTCAGAATGAAGCAGAGGAGCCACCTACAACACATGTTTCTGTACCTTTGACAGGCTCTTCATCAATTCACATTGATCTTGATATCGAAGATGATGAGGAGATTACAGTTGCACCTCCTGAGGAAGTTAGTAAAGATACTACTGTGTCTTGGCTTGAGAACTCCTTAGGAAGGGTTAGGAGAAGGCCTTCATATCAAGTGAGTGTTGACGATCTCGATAACATCTATCAGGAACCTCCTAAGAAGAAGGCAAAGAAGCAAGTTCACTTTGATAGGAATCCTGATAACAAGATAGTTATGGAGACTGCAGTGCCCCCAAATGACAAGAATAGGGATGAGGTGAACATGGATGACTTCGTCATGGTCAAGGCCAATCTCGGTAGAAATACTAGACATGCAGATCTGAGTCTCTTCAGAGTTGCATCAGAAAATCTTCAGGAAAGAGTACTTAAAGATGGAGAAGACAAGGCAGCCTTCAAGGCTGAAAATCAGCAGCTCAGGCTTTTCATTTCTAACCTTGTCCATGGTTCTTCACAAGCAACCCAGTTGTTGCCCCAGGTCTTGGAGACACCAGCTGATCACCATCAGTTACGACAGCTGGTCATTTGTGGGAAAGAGACTCAGGAGTGGATCGAGAGCTTCATTGTCAGAGGAAAGGAGATCTTGGCACGGATGTTTCAGTTAAGAGAAAACGCTCATGAGCTACGTCAAGGTATCCAAGGATTTGAACAAACACTGGCTGAAGTAAAACCTAGGCATGAGATTATCATTGCTGATTTAGACACAGCCTACAGTTCAGCAGTTTCAAAGGAGCACAAGAGACAAATCCTTGCCTGGAGAGAGCGTCATGTTTTCAAAGTTAAAACCTATGAGAGGATATCTGAAGAATTCATCGTCTACAGACAAAGGGTGGTTGAAGCTCTTCTTTTCATTAGCGAATTCGTCATAGAAATCCCTTCTCAGTACAGTCTTGAAGATGGTTCCTATGTCGGGCTTGAGGAAGTGCAAGTTCAGTTCCAGAGTGTTGTTCACAGTTGCAGTCCAGTTGGCGGAAGGATAGGCCATATTTCAGTGATGTCAGCAAAGTTCGATAAAGCGGCCAATGAGGTCGAAGATTTCCTGAGATCTATTGCAGATGCTAAAGATATTCTTGAAAAGTGGTGCTTTGCTGTTGATGGCATAGATGCACCGAACCAAGACACAATCTCTAACTTCCTAGCGGATGTGATCGAGCTTTAAAGTAGCTTTCTTCTAGAAGCTTTCTTTCCCGCTTTCTTTCTATTCTTGGAATGATCCTTATCCATTCTTTGAGAAGAGAAATAAGATAAGATGTAATAGTAATAGTTGGCGTTTCCCGCTTTTTCTGCTTTCTAGGGTTTTAGATGTTATCTTCTTTCTAGATTTAGTAATAAAGCTTGCTTGCTGAGCAAACCCTAGATTGTGAAAGCAAGGAGATTTTAGGGTTCCCTACTCCTCTGCTTCTCTATAAATAAGAGCCTTTGCTCATTTAGTTTCTTGAACCGTGCTAGTGAGAACAAAACGCTGAGCCTATTGTGCCTTCTATTTGTTACTCAAGTATTGTTCAATTGTGTTGTGATAAGCAAATTGTTGAGCCTCTTTAGCCAACAAGGAGTTAGTGTGATTGCTGTTTTCTATTGTGTTAAGAATAAGTTTGCAAGCCTCCTTAGCTGCAATTTTCTTGTTCAAGGCATGTTAGAAGTGAGCTTTGTTCTAGAGATTTGAGTAATAAAATCATGAGCCTCCTTTGCCTTGATCCAAAATCTCAGATTTCCGTTATTTATGTTTTGCTTTTTTAATCTTGATTTCAGCTTGCAGTGAAGTGTGTAGGTGTTTGTTGAGAGAAAGATTATTGAAGTACTTTGTCAGAAAATCTACCTTGTTAATTTCTAGCTTCTCTTGCTCTGCTATTACTTGAGAGGTTAGGAACGTCTTTAGTTTAAGTTAGTCGTAGTTGAACTTCTTATATCAGAAAATCTCAGCTGCGGCGTTTGTGTTTAATAAACCTTGTGCTCTAAGCTGATCAAAAAGATAGGCAACTTAGTTTTAGTTTACTTTCTTTCAAACACCATCAGCAAGAGGGAGCTTCCCCTCCTAATTTGAAGAGCAGTTTATTTGTGCATAGCTGTCCGTTTTGAAATCCGCATTCTAGAGGTGCGAATTTAAACGCCAACAAAGTACAAGTAATCTAATTGGCGGCAAGCTAGCCAATAGAGAAAGTAAATACTTGGTGGCAAACCTAGCCACTACCACTTTTTAGTGGGCTACACGAAAGTAAAGCAAAGTTAAGTACTTGGCAGCATAGCCAACCCCTTCTACTTTTCAATGGGCAACAAGAAAGTAAAGCAAACTCAACCACTTATTCAATGGGAGTGAAACAAAATAATTGAAGTAGAGAGCTAAATGGTACTACCAAATCGGCATTACATAATGATGTCTAATACAATATATCATGAGACAGACTAAGTAATATGAATGCCCAAGTATCAGAGATTCCTTCCAAGAACATTACAATGATAAGGCATCAAAGAAATATGAGAAAACAATGAAAATACCAGGTCTGATATGCTACAACAACAGTTTGATATAAGAGGGCAGTGAATTGGAAACTTCAAGAAATCATCATAACTTTCTCCAAACACCTCTGAATGACCCCAAATCAAATGCAAATGGAAGAACAGGTCTAGGCGTCCAACTTCAAGCCATCAAACACCTTGAATCCGACACCAACTCCTGAGCACAAATCGCAATGCACATCGAAAAATGGTACAACCTCACTAGGAAGGTCAACCTTACCTTAAAAAATCAATACTCTGCTGAAAATCACAAAAATTTGAGCATAGGGTCGCCCAAGTATGGAAGAGGCATAGAAATAGTACCCACAAAAATCCCTCGTCTCCTTAGATCAATGCAAGCAAAAACGTACTTCAGCCTTTCACAAACTAGCAACTTGAAAACTGATAAAATCACTTCAAAATGATCACCAAACAAAAAACTAACTCACACCCACACCAAAATGTTAGAAAACATCAAAACCCACAAGAACTGAACACAAGAAAGAAGATATCACCAATGAAGATCTACTGCAACCTCTGAATGAAGAAGCACCACTATCTTGCAAACTCAAAATTGAAGTCAGCTTGGAGGGTTATTGTCCTCAAAGCCCAAGAGTCTAAAGCCAATTCGACAACATTTTGTTATCATAAAATTGTATGACCAAAATGAGAGGGAGAGAGGCTTATTTATAAGCCCAAGACCTAGAATTTTGAATCCACAATTCCCTCTAAAAAGGGATGCCCACATGAGGAGGAATATAATATTCATTTAAATTCATCTTTGACCAAGACTTGGGCGCTCAATATAAAAGGCATAAATTAAACCTTTTAAAAAGCACAAATCTCCAACTTAGGTGTCCAACTCATGAGTCCATCTTTTAAAACAACTTAAGTCATGTTGCCTAGGTGTGGAGTCCAAAAATCAACATTAAAATATAACATAAGTTATTAACCTCTCCTTTTCTGAACTCCAAGAATGCTGGAGAAGCCATTGCCAAAATTGCATTGCCACATTGCGAGAAATAGTAACTGAGTGTTGAACTGCTGCCAAACCACACTGCTATAAATAACACTTACTAAAAATAGCATACTGCTAAAAATAGGGACTCCAAACACCATTTGAGCACATTTTAGGTAGTCATTGTAACTTACTAAAAATATTAAGTGCAAAAATAGTCACTGATGAAAATGCATGTGATAGCCCACCAAAGCTCTTTGAAAACCTAGAAAGACTCAAAAAACATATTGGCAAACTCTTGTAACCAACCCCTAAAAAACCAAAAAGATACCTCCAAGAAAATAGGAGACCCTTATTCAGCCTTCAACTAGCCTACGAGCCTTCGAAATAGGCTAACGATCTTAGAAAAAACTAGTGCTGAGAAGGGGACATTACAGTCCTCCCTCCCCAAAATTACTTGTCCTCAAGCAATCACAAGTTTGGATGTTGCAAAATTTGTTCATCCTCCCAAGTAGCATCCTCAATTGGTAAATTCTTCCACTTCACCAAATATCTTTGATAGTCCTCCTCCTCAAAAAGTGTTATTTGAAATCTATGTTTGCCTCTGGCACCAAAACCAACTGTCCCTCCTCATCCAATAGAGGCAAATCTGAAGAAGCAACAACATTGTGCCCAAGTGTCTTCTTGAGGTGTGACACATTGAAGACATTATGCACCTTGCTACTCATTGGTAGCTCCAACTCATAAGCCACCTCCCCAACTCTCTTGGTGATCTTGAAAGGCCCATAGAAATGTGGCTTAAGTTTCTCTTCTCCACTCTAAATGAGAGTGGACCATCTGTAAGGTTGGAGTCTCAAGTAGACCATGTCCCCAACCTCAAGTGTGTGCTCTATACGCTGCTATACTTCTGTTGATTTTGGGCATGCTAAAGATTGTCCTTCAAGGACTTCAAAATGTCTTGACTCTGTTGCAACAAATCCCTTGCTTGAAGGGTTCAACTATCATCAAAAAACAAGTCAATGAAGCTAGGAGCCTCATACCCATACAGAGCCATGAAAGGAAACATTTTAATGGACATGTGATATGAAGAGTTACAACAATACTCTCCCAAATGAAGCCATTTTACCCAAGCCTTTTGCTATCCTGAAACATAGTTCTTGGGATAGCTTTCAGACCACTTGTTCACAATCTCTATTTGCCCATCCATCTGTGGGTGATAACTAGTGCTTGGAGTGAACACTGTACCACTCAATCTGAAAACTTCTTGCCAAAAAGTAGTTAGGAACTTCTTGTCCCTATCACTTACAATGTTCTTGGGAAAACCATGCAATCTGAACACTTCTTTGAAGAACAAATCAACAACTTGAGCTACTGTAAATGAGTTGGTAATGGAAAAAAAGTGAGCAAACTTCGTCAATCTATCAACAATAACATAGATAATCTCTCCCTTGCACCTTAGGCAACCCAATGATGAAGTCCATTGAGATACTTTCCCATTTTTGATTGGGAATAGGCAAGGGCTGCAACAAACATAGTCAGAAATGTGTGCTCATTCTTGTTTTGTTGGCATATTGGGCACTCCTTAACATAGCGAAGGACCTCATCCTTGAGCCCTTTCCATGAAAACCTCTCATGAATCTACCTAAATGTTTTGAAATATGCTTGATGATCAGCCAAAGGAATGTCATGAAATGATTGTAAAATCTTCATTTTGAGCTTAGAGTCAGGTACCAAGAAGATCCTACCCTTGTACTGTATCAAATCATCAACTAACTTGTACCTCTCATCATGCAAAGTACCATCAACTATACTGGAAGCAAATGGATTCTTGGCATACTCTACAATAATTTGCTCCTTCCAATCAGCAGTGATCTCTACCAATGAACTCAAATGTGGCCTTCTTGACAAAGCATCAGCGACAATGTTATTTTTCCCTTTAACATACACAATGTCAAAATCGTAAACTTGGAGCTTACTTACCCACTTCTACCGTCTTTCTTTAAGATCCTTCTAATGCATGAAGTGTTTGAGACTATTGTGATCAGTCTTCACAATTGACTTGCTCCCTACCAAAAACTGCCTGAATTTGGCCAAGGCGTGCATAATAGCAAGCATCTCCTTGTCATAGATAGAGTATGTCCTCTCTACACCCCTCAATTTTTTGCTCTCGAAGACAATAGGATGCTTTTCTTGCATCAGGACAGCACCAACACCTTCTCCAGAAGCATCACACTACAACTCAAACGACTTAGAGAAGTCGAGTATGGCCAAAACGGGACATGAAATCATAAGCTGTTTGAATCGATCAAAGGCCACTTGTGCTTTTTCTAACCATCGAAATGCCCCCTTTTTGGTAAGGTTTGTGAGAGGGGCAGCCATCTGAGAATATCCCTTCACAAACCTCCTGTAAAAACCACAAAGTCCCAAAAAACCCTTCAACTGAGAGAGATTCTCTAGAGGAGGCTAATCCAAGATAGCCTTAATCTTTTCCTAATCAACACTAACCCCCTTAGAGCTAATCATGTGCCCAAGGTAGAGAAGCTCGGTGATTCCAAATTCACATTTGGACTCCTTAGCAAACAATGATTTTGACTCCAAGATGCTAAGCACTTCCTCCAAGTGCTTAAGATGCTCTTCCCATGACTTACTATAGATGAGGATGTCATCGAAGAAGATAAGCACAAACTTCCTCAACTGTTTTCAAAATATCTTTTCATATAGGACTGGAAGATCGTAGGAGCATTAGTCAACCCAAAAGGCATGACTAGAAACTCAAAATGCCCAAAGTGGTATCTGAAGGCAGTCTTCTCAATATCTGCTTCTCTCATTTTGATTTGATGGTAGTCTAATCTAAGATCTTAGAGAAGTAGACAGCTCCATGTAGCTCATCAATGAGCTCATCAATCCTAGGAATGGGATATCGGTTTTTTACTGTCTTCTGATTTAGGGCCCGATAGTCTATGCACATGTGCATAGTGCTATCCTTCTTAACCAAAACCATTGCAGAAGTAAAGGGACTCTTGCTTGGGCGAATGTGACCCATATCCAAGGGTTCTTTGATGGCCTTCGCTATCTCATCTTTCTGCCTCTTCGAATATCGGTATGGAGTAGTTATGACATGTTTGGCCTCTTCCTCAAGCCCAATGACATGCTCAATTAGGGCCTTTCAGGAGGCCTCCCATAAGGTATACTGCCAAACACCTTACTCTGTTTTGTGATCAAGGACTGCACATCAGGGAGGTAATGTCTCTTATCCAGTGCTAGATTAGATGGCATGATCAAACACTTCGTTGCCCACTCAACTTGGTCATGACAAATTAGCCTTTCCATTCTTTTGAAAGACACAATATGAAGGCCTCCATTTGACATCCCTCTCAAAACCACCTTCTTGCCATTTGATGTGAACTTCAACTCCATAGTTTGCAGATTCAAAGTGATCTCTCCAAGAGATTGCAGGCACCGAATACCAAGCACTGCATCAGTATCACCAATGCTCACAACATAGAAGTCATCTTTGACTTCGTAGGTACCTAGCTGAATAGACATATTGGAAATGTTGTGAATTCATGTAATAGTAAAGCCATCAGCTACCATGACTTTGAATCCTTCAAATTTCTCTATCTTATGGCCTCTCTTTGCAACTACACCTTCATCAATGAAGTTATGTGTTGCTCCCATATCTATCAGAGCAACAATTCGCCGCCCTTCAAGCATTCCATGAACTCTAAAAGATTCATTCTTTTGAAAGCTAGAAAGTTGGGCAAATGCACCCCCATTCTCTTGCTCTTCTACTACCTTTTTTTGAGCCTCTTCATCATCTCTTTCCTCCATATCAGATTGATGTTTTGAAAAATAGATGCTGATTCATTAACAAAATACACCTCCATGTGATGGGAATGGCCCTTTGTAATGTCCCCATTTTCCGAGCATCAGAGTTCGTAAGGATTAGCCTATCAATTGACCCTCGTAGGCTAACACTGATAGTTAGAGGGTCCTTCGTGGCAGTAATCAGGGTGTTTTTCTCCTTCAGAGCTCAATATGGGTTCAGTTTGGCCTTCATTTGACTCAGTTCTTCATACTTACTATTTATACTAAGTCACCATTTTAGGGGAGTCAGGGTTACTAAATTTAGTAAGGCACCTGAACAGGTCTCAGATGTAGTGTTGACCTCTTATTTGGTTGGATGGGCAAAATATTAAATGATTAATGATAATTAAATATTATAAAGTTAAATTATAAATTAAAAGTGTACTTTATTTCCGATGAGGCCATGACCCTCAATTTAAATCACTAAAAGTACATTTTTATATTATTATTTTGGACACCCAAGGTTAGAGAGATATTATAAAGTTTTATTAAAAACCTAAAGTGGATTTCAAAAGACGATTAAAAGCAGCTTAAGAGGTCGACCTTCTTGAGGAATTATAAAAGGGCATCAAAGGCATTCGAATTCATTATGTCTTGAAGAATATTAAATTGTGTCTTTGGAGTTCGTGTTTGGAGAGGAAACCGATTAGGGTTTTCTGCCAATTCCGCATTGGAGAATGAAAACTCTTCAGTGTTAGTGCAATTTTGAGGCTGTGCAATACCAGCTGATATTATTGCTTGAGAGGGCTTCATTCAGGAGTCCATTTGGAGCTTACAGGTGAAAAATCAACATAAGGGTTTGAAGTTTATTGCTGAAGAACATTTATAGTTGGTTGTGAATCATCCTTCTTTGGCACATGGAGTTACATCATTCTTGTTGGGAGAGATTATCAACAAATTATTCAAGGTTTTAAGAGCAGATTGCAAGTTTTCATCTGCTGCTACAGTACCCGCGTGAATAGTTGATTTGCTACAATACGCATGAACAGTGCTTTTGCTACAGTAGCCGTGAACATTGAAATCACTACAGTAACACGTGAATAGTACCCGCGCTACAGTGCCGCTACAATGATTTATTTTTCTGAGTTGTGTTTTTTTCGAGGGTTTGAGCAAATATCTAGAGTTCTCTAATGTAGATTTATCAAACCTAATTTCTATGATATTTATTATTGCTGGGAGTATATTTGTGAATGTATACGCAAGTTTTGAAAGGGTTAAGTTCAGAAAATCATAAAGATATATCTGCAGCAAGGTTCAACGAACATTAGCAGTTTGAAGGCAAAAATCATCATCAATAAGGAGCTACAAAATATCTTATGATTGCCGCCAGCAAATTACCAGGTTCTCCATTTTTGTATTCATGTTGCATTGTTAATGAGTTGTATTTATTCATTGCCTAGACATCTTATAAGCTTTGTTGTTCCAATTGCATAGTGTTTAGGATTGCATTGTTGAAGGTCTTTGACAGCCACATTATTGTAATTGAATATCCAAATTGTAATCAGTCAATCATATGCTCAGTAAAGGGAGGAATAAGGTTGCATATCTATTGTTTGAAAATATGTCCATTGTCATGTTTGCATGATAAATGTTTGTGATAATGCCTATGAGTATCTTTCATGATAGTACAGTCACATACATTCATTGAAAGGCTGCATCTAGTCATAAATTGCATACTATTTTATTACAGTCATTTAGATTATCTCTTTCACCACATGTTCAAGCATCTTGGCATCAAACCAAACAATCAAACACAAACTGAAAACACAAACAGCAAGCTCGGATTTTACAAGATAATTGTTTGACAATATTCCTCAAGGCTCAAATTTAGAGAATAATCATTGGGAGTGCAGTAATTCAGTTGGGGGAGAACATAGGGTTTTCACACCCTTTCAAAGCATTTGTGTCCTAGGGCCCATGTTTCCTTACAAGTGAAGCATAATTTCTTCTTTTTGAGCTCATTAGGAAAGTCATCATCCCTCTGAGAAGGAAACTTCTTGGTCTGATTTGAATCCTTGTGATAATGCTTCTCATCCCTCTTGTGTGCAAAAGGCTTGGACTGAAATTTTGGCCTTGGGGCAGCCAACTCCATGCTTTTAGATTTGTTAATTGCTTCAGCAAGTGTTGGTGGATGAGTGCCTTCACCCACACTTTCAATGGTTCCATTGGTCCCTCAAAAAGTAGGACTACAAGCCTCCTTTTGGTGTCAAATCTCTCAATGAGTTTGTTGGTAAACTCTTCATAGGTAACAATGAGGTTATGGCCAAGAGTGACCAAACTATGATACCACCACTCCTGAGCAGCCCCATCCAATTGTAAAGTAGCAAACTTGATGGCATCTTATTCCAACATTGGCCTCAATGAGATGTAGTTATCGAGCTTCTAAACCCATGATCTAGCCGAACACTTATTACTTCCATTGAAATGGGCCAAGGTAACCTTCCCAAGGGCTTGTTGGAAATCCCTTGGAGGCATAGGAGCACGATTCTCATACCTTCCGCCTCCTCTCTTCTTCTTTTGATTCATGTATTGGTCCAAAGATAGAATCTTATGGATCTCTGTAGGAAGGGAAGCATATTCCATGTAACTACTCCTTCATTAGGCATTGTTAATTCAGGTAGGTGGTTCCTCCTTTTGAGTAAAGGTAGGTAGAAGAGGTCTAGGGACTGATCCTCTCAACACTTTAGCATGTTGGCCAATAAGTCTCCCATTGGGATTCATGTTAGAGGCATTTGTTTCAGTATTTTGATTTTGCTCAATGGGAGTTATGTTTTGATTCATTTTGGCCAACAATTGGGACATCATGTTCATCATAGTATCAAACTTCCTTTCAGCTCTAACATCAACACTTTCCTCTCGGGCTAGTCCCTTCTCCTTATCAGCCATGTTCTCAACTGCTATATTCCAGTTTCTAAGAACCTCTAAAAATGTATTGGGAACTGATAGGGTTTGAAACTATTGTCTCTTCTACTCTTTGTTGTAGTATCTGGTTTCTCTATCACTCATAGAGAACTTCTGTCAACTGAAGCATTGAAAGGACAGGCTAGTAGGATAACCAGCTTTGATATTACTGAAATATATCCCCTTAGTTTTTTCCCAAATTTTCACATAAATTTTCACCTGTTAGCGTTAGCCCAATGTAATGATAAGCAAATTGGAAGCAACCCTTCACTTTCTGATTATCCAGATCCCAATGTGGGCAAGGTGAGAGCATACGGTGTAAGGGGATCTGAATATAATATCAATGCTGGAAGTACAAGTAATCTAATTGGTGACAAGCTAGTTAATAGAGAAAGTAAATACTTGGCAGAAAAGCTAGCCACTTCCACTTTTCAGCGGGCTACAAGAAAGTAAAGCAAAGTAAAGTACTTGGCGACATAGCCAACCACTTCCACTTTTCAAAGAGCAACAAGAAACTAAAGCAAACTCAACCACTTATTCAACGGGAGTGTAAAACAAAATAATTGAAGTAGAGAGTTGAATGATACTACCAAATCAGCATTACAAAATGTTGTCTAATACAATATATCATGAGACAAACTAAGCAATATGAATGCCCAAGTATCAGAGATTCCTCCCTACAACATTACAATGATAAGGCATCAAGGAAATATGAGAAAACAATGAAAATACCAGGTCTGATATGCTGCGACAACAGTTTAATATAACAAGGCAGCAAACTGGAAACTTCAAGAAATCATCATAACTTTCTCCAAACACCTTGGAATGGCCCCCAATCAAATGCAAATGGAAGAACAGGTCTAGGTGTCCAACTTCAAGCCATCAAACACCTTGAAACCGAAACCAACTCTCGCGCACGAATCCCAATGCACATCCAGAAATGGTATGGCCTCCTTAGGAAGGTTGACCTTGCCTTAAAAAATCAATACTCTACTAAAAATCATAAATACTTGAGCATAGGGTCACCCAAGTATGGAAGAGGCATAGAAATAGTACACACAAAAATCCCTCGTCTCCTCAGATTAGTGCAAGCAAAAATGTACTTCATCCCTTCATAAACCAACAACTTGAAAACTGATAAAACCACTCCAAAATGGTCACCAAACAGAAAACTAACTCACACCCACACCAAAATGTTAGAAAACATCAAAACCCACAAGAACTGAAAGCAAGAAAGAAGCCATCACCAATGAAGCTCTATTGCAACCTCTGAATGAAGAAGCACCACTATTCAGCTGGGAGTTGTCTTGCAAACTTGAAACTGAAGTCAGCTTGGAGGGGTATCATCCTCAAAGCCCAAGAGTTTGAAGCCAATTCGGCGGCATTTTTTTTATCATAAAATTGCAAACCAAAATGAGAGGGAGAGAGGCTTATTTATAAGCCCAAGACCCAAAACTTTGAATCCACAATTCCCTCCAAAAAGGGACACCCACATGAGGAGGAATATAATATTCATTTAAATTCATCTTTGACCAAGACTTGGGTGCTCGCCATAAAAGGCATAAATTAAACCTTTTACAAAGCACAAATCTCCAACTTAGGCATCCAACTCATGAGTCCACCTTTTAAAACAACTTAAGTCATGTTGCCTAGGCATGGGGTCCAAAAAGCAACATTAAAATATAACATAAGTTATTAACCTTTCTGTTGTGATGTTTTTCACACATCGCCCCATTGCAAATGGGGACCCCCTAATTTTGGCTTTGCTTTTCGTTTGTTTTGTCGTTGTCTCTCTTTTCTATTGTCTATCTTTTCGGGATGTGCCCGTTTGTGAACTTTAACGTGAAATGTGGCCAAGTCTGAAATTAGGGTTTGAGTCTTCCTGGTCAATTCAGGGTCAAGTAAAGTCAGTAAATTGAAAATTGAACTTAATGTTGATGTTAGCATGTTTCCAGCAGGTTCTCAGCAAAATTTCATCAAATTCTAAGGTACTTACTATTTTTAGTAAGTGTGAAATTCCAGACAATCTGTCAGCTATTTTGAAATTCCGACAGTCACACAGCATTCAGAGCGTATCAGGCAGCTCGAATGCAAAATTTGAGCGAAAACAGACAACTTACTATTTTTAGTAGTCTGGCTTCCGGCATGAATATCAAGGTGCAGATGCAGAGTTTTTCTTTGCATGTCTGCATATTCCTTCTGGGTTTTTCGAGACCTTCGCGATGACGTAACATGCAAGTCGAGGCGACCACTTTCAGGATTCAGCCTTCCGAGGCTATTTTTAGGGTTTGCATGTCGAAGTTTCTTTTGCATGTCGGTGATTCCTGATGGGTTTTGAGAGCTTCCGATGGTGTGACATGCAAACGAGGATTCTCACCAAGGAACTTGCTATTTTTTAGGTGTGCCGATTGATTCACAAGCTGATGCGGTGTGAAACGAAGGCAAACAGAGTTCATTTGGGATGCATGCAAAGCAAATTAGGTTTCACTTCGAGCCTAAAAATAGGCATCAAAGTTAAAATCTTCAAAATCCATGTAAACCACTGCGATCAGCGTTCTTCAGGCTATCTGCTGGTGAAATTTCGGGTCAAACGGAGCACTTACTATTTATAGTAAGTCAATTTGGAAACTGGCTAAAAATAGTAAATCAGTTGCATGCGTCAGTGTCGGCAGTAAGGTCACGTGGTGAGGAGCGTCTCATTAAAATTTCAACTCGATCGGAGCATGGGAGCTATCAGAAACATGAGGTTACTATTTATAGTAAACCACCTTCAGAAACATGCTAAAAATAGCAGGTCAGCTAAAAATGGCAGTGTCGACAGGACAATAGAGCTATGAGGATGCTACGTTCAAAATTTCAAGTTGATCCAAGCTTCAGAAGTGCAAAAATGAGAAGGTTTACTATAAATAGCAGGGTATGAGAAGCTGGCAAGGACGAGAAAAATGGCTAAGTATAAACTTCATCCTCCACCCCCTGTGAAATGCGCCCTCAAGGAGAAATAAGTTGATGAAAATATTCTAAGTCACTGTCAAATCCTCCTGCCATGGCAAAATGCGCCCAAGCTGGTGAAGTAAAGTGAAAAAAAATTCTAAGTATGAAATTCATCCTGCAGCAGGGGCAAAATGCGCCCAACTTGAAGAGAGCTCAGGAAGGTTGAAAAAGTTTCTAAGGCAAACGAATATCCACCTCCACTGGCAAAATGCGCCCAAGGAGAGAAAAAGTCAAAGTGGTCAATGAATCTCATCCACCAGCAAGGCCAAAATGCGCCCTCCTCTCAAGATTGAGCATTCAAAAATTAACTAAGGCATGAAGTTTCATCCTCCTCAAGGCAAGAAATGCGCCTAAGATAGAAATGGTCAAAGGAAGTCAATGTTTTCATCCTGCAGGAGGTGCAAAATGCGCCCAAATAGAGTCATGTGAGGACAAAAAAATAGGAGGCGAAGGGTCACTCCAAAAGGTTTATCCACCAGACATGTTAAAATGCGCCCACAAGGCAAGTAAGGTCAACGAGTCAACACTTTTATCCTCCACCTCCATAAAAATGCGCTCAAGTTGAAGCAAGTCAACAAGTCAAAGCAAACTCGTCCTCCTTAGGGGGTAAAATGCGCCCAAATCATGCATGTCAAGACGAAAATAAAGAAGGTGAAGGGTCACAAGGCGTGGTGGCAAGTTTCATCCTCCTCCTACAAGGAAATGCGCCCATGTTTCAATGTGAAAGGTAATTAAGGGTGGTAATTAAGGCAAAAATGTTACCTAGACATGGTGAAAAGTGGTAAAAGATAGGCGTTGTCCTCCATCATGTGTAGAATGCGCCCAAGGTGGTGGGCCTTAGAGAGACTTTGCTAGGCGTGTGAAGGGAGCTCTAAGGCGTTGGAATTTCCTAAGGCGTGGTATATGTTAGAAAATATTTGAAGGCGTTAAGAATAAAATGGAGTATACTAGGCGCTTCAGGAAGAAAATAAAATATTTGCTAAGTGTTGAAAATTCTCTAAGGCGTTGGACTTTTAATGAATATTTTTCGAATGCGAAGATGTTGGAGGATAAAATGTGCCAGGCACCTCTATAAAAAATTTCTAAGCGAAGTTGATATTTTCATAGGCAAAATTGGTCGAGTTGGATATAATATTTTCTAAGGCAAAAAATATTTTCTTCTCAGAAAATACCCCTGGGGCTCAAGGAGGTGAAATTTTTCGAAGCACGAGCAAATTAGTCAGTGGATGGAGTCCGGTGATGCCAGCTGCACAGGAACAAAAATATTTTCAAGTCAGAGCAAAATTCTCAGAGGGGATCAAAGAACGAGAACAAAATTGTTGAAAGAATATTTTCTAAGGTTCAAAATTCAAGAAAATTAAATGAACCCGTTCGTTGGGCACCCATGAATTCAATGCGTTCTGGAGAAAATTTTCTTCTGGGTATCGAAGATTTTCGATGAGGAGTTGATTTTAAGGTCTTCCACAGCTTGTCGAGAATTTTGGGATAAAGATTTTAAGTGAGCACCAGGTTGATGTATTTCCTAAGGGTAATTTGAAAATTTTCTAAGGCAAAAATGAAGAAAATGTGTTTTCAAGGTAAGATCCTCCAGACGATGAATTTGAAAGAAGCTGCCTAGGTAAAATTGCTTCAATCCTTCGTGAAGATAGTTTCCTTGAGCCAGAGGTGAATAAAACCAAGGTTGTCAGAGCTCCAGCAGGTGAAATGAATTTCTTGAAGATGCAATTGAAGTTGATACTGTCAAAGGGATGATACGCCTTTGAAGAAGATGGATCAAAATTTGGCTAAGGCATGAGGAATCATGAAGAAAGCAAAAGTTGGCTAGTGAAAACGATGAGCCCTTGAAGATCAAAGTGCTAGAATCAGGTGAGTAAGTTGAATTTATATTATGAAATGATCTGATCCCCTTCTCCTCGCTTGTTTTGCAGGAGGAATGTTGAGGCCAGAACACGATGTCTGGAAGTGGTGAAGCACGATGATATTACAACCTTGGGAAGAAGATAGAGTTACGAGTTTCAATCTTGAAGGAAGGAAAGTTTGCAAGAAAATGGCTAAGTGTTGAAGAAACATTTTCAAGGCTCAAGATGAAAAGAAGAATGAAGACCCTCAAGTGGAAGAAATCAAAGAGCGACGCCAAGAAAGAAGATCGAGAACGTGTGAACGCGTCTGGGATGAGGTGGACATTATAGCGCATTTATTACCCCACTCTCCTTTGTGGCGGTTTTTAGGGCAGGTGGCTTCTGATTCTGATTGTAACCCTAGCCGTCTTTTGGGACTTGGCTAGCTATATAAAGGGGGAGTCCCCCTCATTTGTAATCATTAGAAAGTAGACAGTAGAGAGGATCAGGGTAGAATTAGAGTAGAGGGACAGCTTAGAGTAGCTTAGAAGTAGATTGATAGTGTAGTTTGGAGAAGAAAGAAAGTTTTCCCTTTGAAAACTTTTGAGGAAATTGTTGTGTAACACATTTTATGATAATAGATCTTTTCATTGATGATGGAATTCGTCTTGTCATGAAATGCTAGCAAGGTTTCTTCTTCCTTTCGTATCCAAGTAGCTTAAATTCATGCAAGTAGCTTACTTTGGTGTGTGGTGTTTTATTGAGATAGCTTCGCTTTATTCCATACCACTAGCGACTTGTTGATGATAAGTTCGCCTTGTGTGGTCAACTGGACATTACATTGAGTTTAACTTCGGTTGTGATTTATATGCTTATATGCGTCGTTGTGATGGTGTATGCATGTTAAGTCATAATTTGAACATCTTTTGCTATTTCCCTTGAAGATTGCACCGATTTTGTGAGGCGTCCACGGAGGCTAGGTGAAATTTGGTTGAAGTCTATTGAAATGAAGCTCCACATATCTTGCATTTAGAATAGAACATAAACTTCTTAGGCTCTACACCCTTTTCAATTCAGTACTTTCTGGTTAGAATAGGAAACCCGCACTTCATAGATAAATCTTTCGAGCATTTGAATTCCTTTCTCCGTTGCCGAACAATTCTGTAAGTCCCCTTGAAATACCAGCAAATCACATCGAGCCAAACTGAGCCTATTCGCACTTAAGGAACCTTGGGGTTGAACGCACGAACTTTCTGGCAATCTTAGCGTGCGGAATACTTTGATCAAGAGAGAATAGGGAAGCCATTGGCAACTTTATTCTGCGTTGGTGCGGTCACGAAAAACACATCAACACTTTCCTTTTCTGAACTCCAAGAATGTTGGAGAAGCCATTGCCAAAATTGCATTGCCACACTACCAGAAATAGTAACTGAGTGTTGAAGTGCTACCAAACCGCATTGCTAGAAATAAAACTTCCTTAAAATAACATACTGCTAAAAATAGTGTCTCGAAACACCATTTGAGCACATTCCAGATAGCCGTCGTAACTTACTAAAAATAGTAAGTTCAAAAATAGTCACTAATGAAAATGCATGTGACAACCCACCAAAGCTCTCTGCAAACCTAGAAAGACCCAAAAAACATACTAGCAAACACTTGTAACCAGCCCCTGAAAAACCAAAAAGATACCTCCAAGAAAATAGGAAACCCTAATTCAACCCCCAACTAGCCTGAGCCTAAAAAATAGGCTAATGGTCTCATAAAAGATAGTGCTGAGAAGGGGACATTACATTTTAGTGTAGTCCAATAGTAAAGAATTCAAATTTTATTAGAGAAGGAAAGTGAGGAATTGAAAGATAGAAGAAATGAAAGAAGAAATGCGGGAAAGAAGCAAAAAGGTTTTGACAAACGATGAGAATATTGATATGTCATGTCCCCGAATTGGAGGTATGGTGATTTAATTAAGTTATTTAATTAAGTTGTCCAAATTATTGATAATTTATGAGGATAGCTTAATTGATGATTTAATTAAATCAAGAGATGTTATTAAATTAATTATTTATTAAGTTATTCCCATAAAATAAAATATCAAAAGGGATGACTTATTATTTAATTAATTTAATAATAAAAAGTGACTTAAGTGAAATAATAAAATAATAAAGTCACTTAAGGAATATTTCTGGAATCTTCTAGAAGTCTCTTGGTGATGAGATTGAAAAAGTATAAAAAGAGGCTTGGGCTATGCATTTGGACATCTTGAGTTGCAAACACTTTTCTACTACATTGCTGAAGTTGAATGCTTAGCTTATTGTTTTCCAGTCTTCGTTTGTGAAAGACCAAACCTAGCTGGTTAAGTGCCAATTTCGGTTGTGCAACACCAACCCTAGTTGGATAGTGGAGGAAGATACTTCAGTCTTTCTCATTGTGCTAATTGCAATCATTTTTGGAAGAGTTTGGGAAGTTATTTGAAGTCTGCAATTTTGTTCCAGTCTGCAGATCAGCCATGAGAGAAATCACATTTTCATTCGTTGCTCTTCAATAAGGAGATATAATTTTGTGGGCACTTGAGGGATTGCTTCCTTTGGTGTTGGCAATCATTTTCATAACAAATTTGAGGAGCTTAGAGGCTGTATTTATTTTTCTAAAGAGTTGCCAGGCAAGAACAGGGGCGGCTGCTGTAGGTGAAGATTGTGCATCATTGAAGATTGTTTTGAAAATACCAAGTTGCCATTTCATCATCGATTTCCTTCAGCATATTATTACCAGGTTCCTTTATGTATTTGCATGCTTTGCATTGTCATATTAGATTATTTTAGTCGCTGCCTTCCTGCAGCTGTAGGTGCATATTCTATATCATATTTGTAATAGCATTATTCATTCCATTGTAAGCCAAGAGTCTTGGCATTGCATTTTGAGTAGTTGCAATCATCATATCAACATTGTATAACAGCCTTGTATTTGGATTTGCACATAATGAAGGAGTTATAAGGTTGTATGACAAATGTTTGACAAATTGCCTTTGGCTGTAGCTTTCATTCCCTCATGTTAGTTTGCATACTAAATGTTTGTAGAAATGTCATAGTGTTGTAGATGGTTATTGGCATTAGGGAAATTACATGAGAGGTGTTTGTAAACATGTTTCTTCTATGTAATTACATTTCTCTCAATTAGTATGTATGCCAAGTGTTTGTGAAAATACCTCTTGGCTGTAGGTGTGCATTTGCATTTAGAAATTCATTTATATGCACTTGAAAACACAAAAAGAGTTGCATCTTCATTTTAGAACTTTGAATACATATCTTAGAAGTTATTTTCCAAGCATTTGAACAACATTTGCATCCATCAAATCAAAGACAAAGCAATCTGAAATCAATTACCAGCAAATTGAAGATTGCATACAAAGTGTTTGTCAAAATTCCAAAGGCAGAAAATCAGTGTTTTTGGATCAGATTTGGCAAGGCACTTTACATGATATATAGTGTAACATACACCCCCTTCTTCTTTTTTTCTTGAAAATGAGAAGTACTTGCTAGGGAAGATAATTAGGACTGGCAACAACATGCAACAAATTTAGAATTCACAGACATCAACATATTTGGGAATAATACCTTCAACTCAACATGTGGCATTGCTACTCAACATGTGCACCACACTAAAATTTGATTGCCTTTTCAAATAGATTCATCCTTGGGCATGGATTCATAATACATTTGCCATGGTTTTGAGGGGAAATTTTGATGGTTTTTGCTACCCAAAAATGTACCCTACTCTGCTATTATGTTTTGGCATGCTTTTCTAATAACATTGCCAAGTTTTATTTAGAATTTCTTGGCTTAAGCCAAGACAAAGTGCACCTCTTGCCTTAACATTCCTCCTGTAATGTCCCCTTCTCAGGCTTAATCAGTTCAAAGACCATTAGCCTATTTCCCGAGTTCATGGGCTAATTGGTAAGGCAAGGGGACTCCAAAGTTCTTGGAGGAGGCAATTTTGGAGTTACAGGGTTTTTTTGTTGGCAATGAGCTCTATGGGAAATATTGATCTGAATGACACTCTCTGAAATGTTTTCTAACTTTTGGGGTGTTCTCCAAACTTCTTGGAGAGCATGTCTATTTATAATAAGTCACCAAATTGGCTTCTATTATTCACCTACCCCCTCAGTATCATATTGACATGGTCAAATTGGATTTTGATGTGTTTCAACATTTTCTGCAACTTGGGGTGAAATAATTATATTATTCACTTAAGTTATAATGTTTTATCATTATTTTTGTTCACTTAAGTGTAATATATTTTCAAAAAGGTATTTTAATTCTCCATTTGGATGCTTAGGAGAAATAAAGAGGTCTTGCACACAAAAAAGGTTTTATTTTATTTTAAAAAGGAATTTGTTGAAAAAGGCATTTAAATGTTTGCATATAATAAATTATTTAATTTAAAGCAAAAGTGCTTTTTGGAAAAAGCAGTGAAAAAGCAAAAAAAAAATTTGGAAAAACAAAAAAAACTTTTTTGAAAAGTAACGAAAAAGCAAAAACCGTTTTTTTTCTCAAAAAAGCGGTGAAAAAGCAAAAGCATTTTTTTGGAGAAAGCAACAAAAAAAGCTACAAAAGGAGGTGTTGGGGGCTCATTTGGATATGTGAAAGAATGATAATGTTATGTTGCCAAAATGGATTTGGTTCTCTTCCATCTTTGAGGACAAAATCCCTCATAGGTTTGTAGTTTCGAAATTGCAAGATATTCCCTAGCTGGATTGTGGTGTGACTCCAACCAGCAATCGCCATTGGAGCTGATTTGAAGTTTCAGTTTGGGTTTTTTAGTATGGACTATTTTGATGTGTTTTAGGCTTTTAGCATTATATTTTGGTGTGATTCCTTTTCAGATTGCAATGCGTTGAGTGTGGAGTTTGGAGCGCTTTTAGGGGGTCATACCATTGTTGCTATTTGCAACAACTAAAGTTTTAGACCTACAAATGTCTAATATACCCTTTCTAGAATAGTGATACACTTTTTCATGAGTTTTGGTGTGAGTTGGCATTGCTGTTTGAGTGCTAATATAGTTGGTGATCATTTTGGCACATTGGAGGTAGCTAGGTGAAATTTCTTTAGTCATCTATCTGACTGTCCAGACTGCTGCAGCAGTTTCAGACTTATATCAGACTTCCATTTGCCATATTCTAAGGTATATTTTCTATTGCGATGCTGGGTGGTTAGTTTCCTGAGATGGGGGTTCATTTGGGGTGCTTTAATAGCTTCATATCACATTAATATTTGTAACAACAGATATGTATTTGAGTTGGAATGAATTGTAAGAGCTAACATTGTAACATTGGGTGGTAGTACCACTAGTGATCTTGCTCTTGTTACTTGTTACTTATCCCACTACGTAAGCGGCTCTTATTACTCACCCCACTGCATAACTGGCTCTTGTTACTCACCCTACTGCATAAGTGGCTTTTTGGTACTCACTCACCACTTAAAAGTGCAAGAGTTGTTTATTGGTTGTACTCACCGCTGAGAAGTGGAAGAGCTTACTTTGCATTTCTTTATTGTATATGCTTTCCCACTGCAAAGTGGATGCCTAGCTAAACCCATTGGATAAGTGGATGTTACTTTCAGCTGCTCATTTCAAGTATAATTGTAATCCTGTACACTATATGTTTTCACCTCGCCCACACTGGGAACTCTAATGCCCCCTTCTCAGTAGCCACTTAGGATGATCACTTAGCCTTTTTAATTCTCAAAGGCTAGAGGTGAATTTAGGGAATCCTTTACTTAATTATTTAATATTGCCTAAAGCGTCAAGTTAAATTCAAAAAAAGGTAATATTAAGTAATTAATCAAGTAAGGTGATAAAGTGACTTTAAGTGAAATATTTAAAAAGGTACTTTATTAAGTCACTTTATATTATTCGAGCGGGAAATTAATTGGGGAAATATTAAAGACAAAAAGGAGCTCATTTCTCTCATTTTGGATATTATTTTCTCACTTCAATTTAGAGAGTTTTTCAAAGGCTTTTCAGGTCTGTGGGTTTAGCAAGTTGTGTTATGCCAAACACTTATGAACAATGTATAAATAACTATTTTTGTTCAAAGGGATTTTGCTTCGTTCATGCAAGGTCTCATCTTAGGGAACATTGTGCTTAACATCTCCAAGAGAGGACAAATGTAAGGTCTCATCTTAGGGAGCATTGTGCTTAACGTCCCCAAGAGAGGACAAATCAATGAGATATCACACTCTCGGAGGAAATCAAACCCAATGACACCACCAAGAAAAAGGACACGTCACATGAAAGTAGAAAAATCACTCATAAAATGTCAAAAGATGTGTCGATGTATGCCCCCACTTTAAAGGAATTGCTACACCGTGTGTGAGCAATTATTTTAAAGTAGCCAAATGTTTGGTGCTAAGACATGAGAGCTTTCTTTGGAAAACCTTATGCCAAGTCATATGTTTCTGAAATAAGCTACGTCATGAAAAGGGGAAGGGTTTCCCCTAAAACTCAGTATGTCACATGCGAGGCAACTTAAGGCGTGTCGGTCATATCCCAAGCTTGCTTCCATATAAACATGGAAGGTGGTCAACTAGCCAAAAGAGACAAGAAGTGACATACGAGGACAAGGCTACTTGACCCCATACCCCCACTGAGTGCAGGACAAGGGTGAGCTGAAATAATTGATGAGAGCACCAAACTCCTTAAGATGTTGAATTTTATTACTCAAAGCCTTACATTTGTTAGTAGAATGACCATGAACTCTATGAATATGCACAAAATGAACTGTTGTAATAAAATTTCTTTCGTGTTCTTGGAGGAAGGGATATGAAACAATCTTGGAGGAGTCTCAACAAGATGCTTTCTTGATCAAAAGTAGAAGATGTTTTGTTATTGTGCGACAAAGGTATCTCTTGCTTAGTATTAGATATCATACTTACAAAAGACTCTTTAGATTGTGAGATTTTGTACTCTCCCTGAAAGGAGGGTGTAAAATCTAACGGACTCCAATCGTTAGTGTTTTGCATGATGACATTGATGTTAAGCGAGTCTTTCAAAGGATAATAATTAGGAGCATTAATGTCTATCAGTTCAAGATGCACTAAAGTTAAACTTGTCTTGGAAGAATCTTTTGTAAGAATGTTGATATTGGGTGAAGGCTTGTTTGATGGTTGGATTTCTATCAAGGGACAATAACCAAGACCACGAGTTGTTTCTTGCGTGTTAGGCTCCATAGGGACACAAATACCTTGTTCTCTAGCACCACAACCTTTTTCGCTATAACCAAGTTGTTTCATAAGTTCATAACCTTTTCCGTAAATCATTTTCATTTCTTTAGGGTTAGGTGGTTGTTCATAATCAACTTCATCGAAATGTGTTGTGTAATTTGTTTGATCGTCTAAAGTAGTTGAGATGGATGCTTTCGAATTTTGTGTTGACATTATTGCTTTTTCTTTTCCCTTGTCAGACTATTTTGTTGTGATCTTGTATTCACCCATGAATGTAGGTGTGAAATCTAAGGAACCCCAATTGTCTTCCAATAGCTTAGTGACTTGATCAATGTTCTTCTTGTGTTCTTCCTATGTGATTTCCACTTTTGCAGTTGATTCCCATGCTTTCAAAGGATCTTGTCCTTCTCTCTTAGCAATCAAACAACTTTTAGGCTCAAGATTGGCCTTGAGTGTGTAAACTTTGTTTTTATAGATGTACTTCATTACACAATGGAGGGTAGAAGGCACACCATTCATTTGATGAATCCAGGGTCTCCCTAAAAGGAGATTGTAAGAAAGATCATCAAGCATAACGTGGATCGGAGTTTGTAATGTTACTCCCCCAATGTTGATAGGTAATGTGATGACTCCGAGCGGTTGTTTTCCTATGTTGTCAAATCCACGAATAGATAAAGAATTAGGTTTAATATCATTTTTATTCATTTGGAGTCTTTTCAAAAGGCTCACACTACACACGTTAAGGGCCGAGCCATTGTCAACGAGGACACTCTTTGTCCCGGTTTGATTGACAAGAACTTTTATCATGAAAGCTTCATTTTGTTTTTGTACTTCCAAAGGAGGTAGCTAACTTTGGTGGAAAACAATGTCCAAGTTCATTTCATTCATTCCTTGAACTAGCGTTGCTACATCGTTTGAACTAGTGTTAGAAGGAATCGTAACTTGTTGCAAGGCCTCTTGGAGTATGCTATGATAACTAGGTGATGTTTGAAGAAGTTCCCATATGGAAATCTTAGCAGGAGTATTCTTAAGGTGTTCAACAAGATTATATTCCTTTCCATTGGTTGCAGTCAAAGGAGGAGCACTAGGCAAGATTAGATTAAGCAAGGGATGGGATGTTGAAGGTGTTTGTTTTGGTTGCAGGTTGTTTCTAGTGTTATATGTACGAGCAACGGTATTGTGACTCGGTTGCTGCGAAACATTGTTCTTAGGTGGTTGAAGGATAAGGACAGGTTTATTTTGAGTTTGTGGTTTTTGCTAGGGTGGATAAATAATAAGTTTAGGCTTAGGAGAGTACTTCAAGGGATATCTAATGTGCATAACCTCAAAAGACTTATCCTTATTTTCATGATTTCTTAGTGAAGGGGAATCTAATGTCACTTCATCATCTTCATCTAAGGAATTACTATTGTCAATGTTCTCATTTTCGTCCACCATGATATCTTCCCTAGGAGGAGAGTTTCTAGGAGAACTACAAACTAGATGTCCATGACATTCAAAAGTTGGTTCTTCTAAAATGACTTCATCACAAGTAAGGGAGTTATCAATGGTTTGATCTTCTTGTTCAATGAAGGTTTCCCTAGGGGAGGAGGGACAACTAAGATTCTCATGACTTTCATCGATTGTATTTTCTGACCTCAAAGTATCTTCTTCACAACTAGGAGAGATACTAGGAGAGATACTAGGAGAAGAACAAATGTGATTGTCAAGATTGTCCATAATTTCATCGTTTTTCTCTAAGGTCTCATTCTCTCGTACCATAACTTCTACCCTAGTAGGAGAGCTTTTAAGAGGTTGATCACATTCCATGATTGTATTTTGTAAAGTAGTTTCATCACAAATAGGAGAGGCATTGAGAGAATCATGCTTTTCATGCTTACCAATGATTGAATCTTTTTGTTTGAACAGGTCTTTCCAAATTTTAGGGACATTAGGAAGGAGATAAATAATACTATAACTCTCAATCATCGGATCTCTCTAACATATCTTCTTTCACTAAAGCATTCTCCCTAGGTAAAGTGATGTTAAGAAATGTGTTAATGATTCTTCTTGTCTCATAATATCTGTCCAAGGGGGAGTAGGAGAGGGACAAACAAGACTTTCATGATTCTCAATGATTGTATCTTCTTTCACCAAGATACTGTTGATGTGATTTTCGTGACCGCACCAATCAGCAGAACGAAGTTGTCTGAGGGCTACTCCATTCTCTCTTGATCAAAGTATTCCGTGCGCTAAGATTGCGAGATAGATTGCACGTTCAACTCCAAGGTTCTGAAATACTTGGAACACCCTCAGTTGGTTGATGTGAATTGTTGTGTTCTTACGAGGGGACTTACACAATTGTTCATAATACTTGCAGTAAACAACAGATATATGCTTTGAAGGGGATTTTCGTGTGAATGATTTAGCTTTGAAGTGCGAGTTTCCTAAAACTAACCAAAGTATGCGGAATTGAAAAGGATGCAAGGTCTAGAAGATCTAAATTCTAACCTAAATGCAAGGGATGTTAAGCTTAATTTCAATGAACTTCAACCAAACGTTATCTAGCCTCCTGTTGGACAGCTTCGACAAGGTTAGTGCAATCTTCAAAGGAGAAAAATGATGTTCAAATCACGATTCAATGATGCAAGTACCATCACAACGATGCATAGCTACACATGAATCTTGACCGAAGTTAAGTATAAAAGTTTTCCAGTTGACCACGCAGGACAAGCTTACCATCAGTAAGATTGTTAGTGGTATGGACTCAAGAAGCTCATTTACATCAAACATAAACACCCATAACTAACTATTTGCATGAAAATTAAATCCTACTTGAAGTCAAAGGAAGAAGAAACCTCACAAACTACTCACAACAAAAGTTGAATTCACCATCAATGAAATACTTTTATTATGATTAGCTTTTCGTGACAATCTCTTACAAAAATTCTCAAAGGGAGAATTCCCCTTCTCCTTCAAACAATGCAATGAAAACTATTCTAACTCCAAAAATGTCTACTCTCCATTCTGCTTTGATATCAACTGATTGCTAACTACTAGTGTACAAATGAGGGGACTCCCCTTTATATAGCTGGCCAACCTCAACGGATGGTCCAGATCAAATTACAATGGAGGGCTCAGATCGAGCCACCTTAGCCCTAGACAAGAATAACCCTAAAAACCGCCAGAAGGTGGAGGAGTGGCGTCATTAATGATCCCAAAGATAGCAGATTCCTCCTTGACCACTATGGGCAATTAATGCCCACTATCCTTCTAGAAGATTCTCGTCCATAACCGCGTTCCCATTGCTCTTTTCTCTAACCGCGTAAGCTATGAATCGGGCCAGCACTGAATCAACTTCCTCCTCAGAAATCGACGGAGTAAGATTGAGCTGATATTCAAGGATACCCACCATTTGCTCCCATCGATCACAAGACTTTCTCCAAGTCTCAATAGAGTCCTGTGTGCTTTGAATAATTGCTGAGAACGTAGAGATGTTCTCAAAGTCAAGCTGGGAAAACGTCCTCATCTCAAAGAAGAAAGGCTGCAACCTTGCCTTCAATCCTTCCACCTCTACCTCCTCATGAGTTAGCCTCCTGGCGAACAATGCATCCAATGTGTTGAGGATGCCCTCGTGGATATTTCTCATCGCCTTCTTGATTTTGGAAGATTCCGTAGCTGCCATGTCAAAGAAGCCTTTCCCAGTGAATGCAACCGAATGCCATCCAAGAAAATCATACCTGTCCCCAGCCTGGATCACTCCTTCATTTATCAAAGTCTGTGTGGGCACACGGATCAGAACAGCAAGGCGAGGAATAGTCTTGTCTTGGAAAATATGGGTGTCACCCCAAGCTTGCTCAACACCATCTAAGCGCGAAAGGATACCAGACGCTCTTTGAAAAGAGGAGACAAGATCGGCCATGAATTTCTTCGCCTCACTGCGAACACCGCCTATCCATTTATCTCTCTCTCGGACAACTCTCTTCACTTCTTCAAGCCCACTAATTGGTTCTCGTGGCAGCTCCGATGGAAGCTCTACCGTTGGGTTCTCTTGAGCACCCGGACGTGCTAGATGTTGCACATATTCAACCAATGCCTTGTGCTCCTTCAATCTCTTATACCTTCCCTCCTTTTTCACCAGCCTGTCCTTCAATGCTTGGAATGAACTTTCAGCTTCCTCAACCACCTGCACTCCAGAAGGACGTCCCAAATCAACTGTGGTGACGGTGTAATTCTCTGGCATTGCGTCACTTAAGTCATGATCTGTAATGTCCCCGTTTTTAGCACTTCACTTTTCGGTGATTGATAGCCTATTCCCAGTGTGCTGTTGGCTAATCAGTGGCAAAATTAGGGGTTCGTGTTTTGAAGGATGCTCTTGCTTGAGGTTGGTTGATTTAATGGCGGATTCTTTCTGGGTTTTCAGAGAGCTTCGCAGTGATATGTTGTTCTTGGCATTCTAAGCATTTTCAGGAATTTACTATTTTTAGTAAATTCTATTTCTGGCAGTGGTCCTGTTGGTTTCGGCTCGGTTGACTTTCCATTTTAGACTGATCAGTTGGCTTACTCATTTGCGGCTCTGGGGCATAACTGGAGAGATAAGTCAAATTATTTTAATTAAGTCATGTTTTAATATTATTTTTTAACATTGACCCCTTGGCCTAGCAACTTCACTTTAAGTTGTTTTAAAAGATGTTCTTTATGGGTGGGCATCTCATTAAAGGGATTAATTATATTTTTTATTAAAAGATTTAATCCAAGCATAAGTTGGACACCAACTTCAAGGAAAAGATTAAGTTTGTAATTAAAGTCAAATTTTACTTGGTAAAGTGGGACGCCATCTATTGGAGAATTAGGGTTTGACTCACAAGAAAGAAGATTAGGGTTTCGAGAAGGTCAGCGAGAAATTATAAAAGGAAGCCATTGGTTCTCATTTCGGTATCTTTGGTCTATGTTATTGTTATGCTGCCGAAATGGTTGCTGGATTGCTTCGAGGAATGAATGCCTCCTAGCCTTGGCTCGACTTCGTGCTTGAGAGATAGCACCTAGTGGAGAAGTTTGCTTATTTTGAGTGAGTTTGTAGTGAGGTTTGCATTGTAGTGTTGTTTTGCCATTAGAAGTTCAGTTTATTGCATTTTATGTCATTTTCTAGAGTTGCTGATAATAGGGCTGAATCTGTAGTTTCACTCATAAATCAGAAAACAAAAATAATCTCATTCTGGGTATTGTGTCATTGCATCTTATTGGTAAGGGCGCCCCTTCATGAATATTTGCAGATTTTAATACGAAGCGTATGATTTTATAAAGCAAATCCGTCATTCCTTGAAGGCTGTACTTTCTGGAGTGCGTTGGGATTCGTGTCAGTAATTAATAACCATTTTTAGATGCCATTTCTTATTACTAAGTTAGGCGCCATCATTTTGAGGGTCTATTGCATCAGATTTGAGATCTTTTGGGTGAGAAATGAGAGAGTTATGAGCATATTGCTAGGGATCTGTGTTGCTGGTTATTTAATTAAAGTGCAGGTCTGTCATAACCAGATTTAAGAAATCTGCATTTTCTTCCTTGGATCGGAGTTAAGAAATCATTAAAGGCTTTGTCAAAGATTCCATGTTGTTGCAGCTATTTGAAGAGCTTTAATACTTGGTCTTGCAGGAATTTACATATTCATTGTAAGCTAAACAGTAGTACTGTCAGCATTTCCTTCAGTCTTACTTTACATTCTGTTGATGCAATTGTATTTCTGTATATCTCTGTCATATGGTAGCTCCCATTCCGTCTCGGGTTGGAAAGCACATTCTTGACGTCGAGTACTTCGGCATTCCTACTTATTTCCTTTAATTGCATTGTAATTCCTTTTATCTCCGCCATATGGTCGCCTCAATTCCATACTGGATTGGGTAGCACATACTTGGTGTCAAGTTTGCTTTCAGTACTTGTAGCGTAGAAGATCCTCTGACCATATGTTCGTCCTTCGCAGACACATTCTTGGTTAGAGTTACCTTCAGTTGCATTTTGTTTAAGGCACTGACGATCCTCTTGCCATATGACAACCTCTCTCTTGTTGAGATTGAGTGCGCATCCTTGGCAACAAGTTAATTGTAATTTGCTGGTTTGAATTATCTAACCCTAACGGGTGTTATCTGCATTGTGGTGTATTTGGTAAAAATTGAAAAAATTGGCTCGGAATATTTCATGATCCTCCCTTGGAACGGCAATATGGAGGGTGCGTGAACCGGCCTCATTAGTCTCCATTTTCGAATACTTCCTTTTTGGTGACTTACTTGTTCTATTTAGAAGCTCCTCCATTTCAATTGCCAGGTCAGCATCATCATCCTGATCTCTCCTTATTGCATGTGAGAGCCAATTACGCTGAATGTCGTAAACAATAAGGGGCTGCTCTTCAGTTGCCTCCACCTCACGAACCTCCTCTCGAGCAGTATTCTGTTGAGGCTCAACTATCTCTATGTGTTGATCACTCTCCTCATGAGCTCCAACCCTTGACTCTATGACGTCTTCCTCTTCGACAGCTGTCTCAAGTGCATAATCAAAGTGGGTATCTGTTTCCGTCTCTTCCCCTTCATCTGGCTAATTGGCATCTTCAGGAGCATTAGCACTCTGACTGTCCATTTCTCTCAGCATTGGTTGGTTAACTTCTCCAACCTCTGGTGCTTCATTCATTCGAACCCTTTGATCCGCAAACAGCGAGACTTCGCGCACGCTGGAGGAATGGGTCACCAACTGAGTAGATGATGTATCCTCCGATCCTTGAGGTTCCGGCTGAATCGGTTCTTCCGGCTGTGGTGGCTCCACAGCCTGGGCAGTTTGTTTCTTCCTCTTTGCCAACACCGGTGGCCCTCTATCACCCATGAGGTCGTACGTGAGGGCAACTGACCTTCTCCTCAATCTGTGAACGCGCTCCTCTACCCAAGTCCTTGTAAAAGTCAAGACGGGAATAGACAAGGTGTCTAAGTCTGTAATCTCCGGTTCAGCCCAATCTGGTGGTGGGATCGGAGTGTTCTTTATCGATTCATAATCTGGATGAATAAGCTTGGGATCTTCTTCAACTTGATCCGGCACTGGGACCACCTCACATTCTCTGATTAGTTTAAGAGGTAACCTGGAAAACATTCTTTTTCTAATCTCAGCCTTGTCTCCAGCATTCACCCAAAAATCTTCCAAGTGAGTCCTGTGTCTGTACTCCTCCCCCTGTACTGTTCCAATCTTTCCTCGTGGATCAAAATCCTGCCGGCTGGTATGGAGAGTTAACTGGTAGAATCGCAACTCATCTTCCACCTCCTTGGCTGCCTGCAAGGAAGGGCACTCTTCGAGTGAGTTTCCCAAAACAATGGGAAAGTGTAAACCTCCCTTCTTCTTCCTTATAATTTTGTCGTAGGCTACCAGTTTCCTAGACAGCTCAAGCATTATCATTCTGTTCGTGGGGTACCTCGGTAGTCGGTAAACGTATGAACTGTACCCCGACATCCTTAAATAGGTGAACTTTGGGAATTGGACGAACCAAAACCCATACTCTTCTATCAACATTTGCGCATCTTCAGATATCCTCTGTTGCAGTCTTCGCTGAAGGGTCCTCGTGATGTACATGGTGAAGGCGTCGTTCACCCTCTTGAAGTCAGCCGTGCGTGTGAGATGCAACTGCCTACAAGATTCATGAATCTTGAACTGATTAAAACCGCACCTAATCGGCTCTTGGTATGCCAACCCCTTGTATTTTGTCATCCGAGCAAGCATGTAGATGACATACGAACTCATGTAGAATGTTTTCATTCTCCTTACATTCTGAAACTGCTCATCAATGTTGTCGCTGATCATCTGAGCCCAATTTACTTCCACCTTCCCTTCGAGCACCACGTTGATATAGAAGAACATCCATGGTTCGAACACATATGATTGTGGGCTGCCGTTAACTTGACTGAGCAACATGATTATATCACAATATTCCAGCTTCAGCTCTTCTGAAATTATTTGCTTTGGCAGCCTAGCGGCAGGAGGCTTTGGCTTTCTCATCCAGGTGGTGTTGATTCTCTTCATGCATTTCTCGAAAGATGTGGCATACATCTTATCAGCCTTTGCCTTGGATTTGTACAGCATTTTATCTGTGGGCAGGATCCCAAATGCCTCGCCAATTGCATCAGGTGCGAGGTTGGCCAACAACATGCCATCCGGAGAAACAATCGTCCGATGGTCTAAATTGTAGAAGTTTGCGCACTCCATAATTAGCTCTGGACACCGAATTGCTGGTTGAAACCCGACTGCTGCATATAATCCGCTCCTCAGAATGTTCTGTGACACTTCTGTCGGAGGATTGCCACCTTGCCCATATATTCTTCGCATGAAGGCCTCGAGGTTGTAAGACCCAAGGTTGGTATTAGTCACATTCCAGAACTTTGACACGATCTTAGACTCCGGAATGAAAGACTTCTTCAAGCTTTTGATGATCGCCTGCCTGGAGGCGTTTTCTTTGATAGCTTCATTATTTCCAGCCTTAGCTCCAACTTTGCTTGTCCCAGCAACATTAGCTTTTCGTCCTTCAGCCATCTGCAAAACGAGAAGCAAACATTACACTTCAAACTTTAAAATAAAAACTACGAGAATGGCTGGCGAATGGAGTTGGCTGCAAAAATAAATATAAATTAATAGCTTCAGCAGTAAACTTCGATTTCAAACCTCAATAACTTTAAATTCCGAACTTCAACAATTTTGCAGCCAAAAGAATTTTCAGCCCTTCGAAGGAAATTAACTCCAGCAATCCCAACTTCGGAAAATGCTTCAAGTTTCAGCAACTTTCAACAATTTTAAATCAACAACTTTGAAAGTTATAAATCAGCAACTTCGAAGGTTTCAACAATTTCAAATCAGCACTTCGAAAGTTATAAATCAGCAACTTCGAAAGTTTCAACAGTCTCTACTTCTGATTTGATTCTAAACATTTAGCAACTTCAGAGAATTTAAATCTTCAAGCTCAAGCAATTTCAACTTCCAGCATTCAGTGAAATAATTAAACGATTTCAGCCTTCAGCAACTCTCAACTTCGAAAAACACTTCAAGTTTCAGCAACTTTGAAAATATTAAATCTCAGCAACTTTAAATACTTACCTTCAGCAACTTGGAGAAATAAAATTCTCAACCTCGGCAACTTATACTTCAAACTTTATTTCGAATCCCAGCAACTTCGCAACTTCAGAGATTTTTAAATCTCAGCTACTCCAAATCTCGAGAAATTCAAGCTTCTTGAAAAAATCAAATTCAACACCCCTCACACTTTCAGCAACTCTCAACTCAACAATTACTCTCAACTCTTCAGCACAAATCTCAGCTTCGAATGTTGTAAGATGAAAATGAAAATCCTCGAAGTTTTTATAACCAAAAGCTGGTGCTTATTTTAGCAAATGCCATTAATTCTCTTCATCATGACTTAGCAGTTTTCCAAATTTAAAAGAGAATATTCCAGCCGTCTTACAGTCGTCATAGCAATTTGCTATTCCGGGAGATTCTTTCCTCATTTTAAATTTGAACTTTCCCTCTCGACTGCCAGTTACTTCCAGTTAATTGAAGTAATTTCGAGAGAAAAAAATCATTTTACTTCGATTTGAAATAATCTTACCGCTTGTTGTGACCTTTTTCACACATCGCCCCATTTAAGATGGGGACCCCTAATTTTTGCTCCATTCTGGTCTTTTGGCTTGGGTTTTCTTTTCTCTCTCTCTCTCTGTCTATCTCTTTTCTGAGGTCTGCTTTCTGGGGACGTTCCCGTCTACAAGTTTAAACATTAATTTGGCCAAGTCTGAAATTAGGGTTTGAGTCTTTCCGGCCAATTTGAAGTCAAACGAGGTGAATAACTTGAAACTTGAGCTTAACGTTCTTGTCAGTATGCTTCCAGCAGGCTCTCAGCAAAAATTTATCAGATTCCGAGGTACTTACTATTTTTAGTAAGTGTGAGATTCTGGGCGATTCGTCAACATTTTGAGATTCAAGTCCTGCTGCATTCGAGTATATCAGGTTGCTTTCGCGTGCAAAATTTGAGCAAAAGCGGACAACTTACTATTTTTAGATGCGGCCGGGCACAAATTCGAGGTCGGATCACGAGTTTTTCTTTACTGTGCGGATATTCCTTCCGGGTTTTGAGACCTTGGATGATGTAACATGCAAGTCGAGGCGACTACTTCGAGGATTGACCTTAGAGGCTATTTTTAGAGGTTTGCATGTCGAGGTTTCTTTTGCATGTCATGATTCGATGGGTTTCAAAGCCGATGGTGTGACATCAACGGAGATTCCCTTTCGATAAGGAACTTGCTATTTTTAGCGAGGTGTGTCTGGCGAGCACCGATTCCGCGAAGTCGCAATGCCACAAGCGAAGGCAAAGCGAGTTCATTTGTCATGCGGTCGCGAGGTTAGGGTTTCGGCGAACTAAAATAGGCATCAAAGTCAAAATCTTCAAAATCCGATGTAAAACCACTGCGTCCGGCATCCTTAATGCTCTGGCTGGTGAAATTTCAGGTCAAAGCGGAGCACTTACTATTTATAGTAAGTCAAATTGAAACATGCTAAAAATAGTAAATTAGTTGCATCGTCGATTAATCGGTGATAAGATCGCGTGGTGAGGATCGCCTCATTCAAATTTCAACTCGATCGACTTGGGAGCTATCGAAACATGAGCTTACTATTTATAGTAAGCCACCTTCAGAAACAGGCTAAAAATAGCAGGGTGATTGAAAATGGCAGTGTCGACAGGACAACAGAGCTATGAGGATGCTACGTTCAAAATTTCAAGTTGATCCAATTTTCAGAAGTGCAAAAATGAGAAGGTTTACTATAAATAGCAGGGTATGAGAAGCTGGCAAGGACGAGAAAAATGGCTAAGTCTGGAACTTCATCCTTCACTTCCTTGAAAATGCGCCCATCTCAGCTGGAGGTCATGAAATTTCTTTAAGTGTTGGGCTCGTCCTTCACACAGGCCAAAATGCGCCTAAACTGGGGAAAGTCAAAGAAGGTCAACGCCTCTTCATCCACCTGCCTAGGCAAAATGCGCCTACCTTGAGAGTTTGCATGCTAAAAAAATTCTAAGTTAAAACTTCATCCTGTTCCCTAGCCTAAATGCGCCCACTCTAAGAGGTTGATGAGAAAAAAAAAATTCTAAGGCATGGAGATATCCTCCACCACCCTCCATTTGCGCCCATCCTCCTTCATGGGTAAAATGCGCCCAAGGGAGAGAAAGGTCAAAAGAGTCAAACATTTTTCATCCGCCTCCTAGGTAGAAATGCGCCCAAAGCATGCCATATGAAGACAAAATCTAGGAAGCTGAAAAGTCATCCTTCTCATCCTTCAAAATGCGCCCATGCAGCTGAGAAGTCAACAAGTCAGCGAATTTTCATCCTCCTATAGGCATCAAATGCGCCCAAATGAGGGCATGTCAAGACAAAAGTAAATATGTTGTAGAGTTATTCTTCTCTCTCCTTTGAATGCGCCATGTTAAATGAATGTGATGTGAAATGTGACTAATGGCGTGGTGAAAGCTTGATAAATACTAGGCGTCATCCCTCTTCAAAGGCTAAATGCGCTCAAGGTGGTGGATGTTGGAAAAGTTTTAAGGGTGGTGGAAATAAAATGTTAAATGCTAGGCGCCTAAAGTTGAAAAGTGTTGAGAATTTTCCAAGGGCGTTGGAATTTCAAATAAAATTGCCTTGCAAGTATGGAGAAAAATGCAAAATGGCGTGTGAAGGGTGAGAACAAGATGTTGGGCGCAATTTTGATTTTCCTCCATCAAGTGCTAGGCGCCCAGGGTGATGAGTGGTATAGGTGTTAGAAAATATTGCCAGAGGAGAGGAATAATATGCTAGGCGTGGTGAAATACAAGTTGTTGGCAAATATTGCTAAGGCGTTGAAGTTGCAAAGTGATAAAATTTCCTCTAAGGCATTGGAGCCCCAAAAATATTTTCCAAGTGTGAAGTTAAATACGAAGTGGTGGCTAGAAAATAAAATGTGCCGGGCATCTCTGTGAATAAAATTTTCTAAGTGAAGTTAGTATTTTCACAGGCAAAGTGGATCGAGCTGGATACAAAATTTTTAAGGCAAAATTTTCCAAAGAGATGATTTCAAAAATTTCTAAGGCACAAAATATTTTCTTCCTTAGAAAAATGCTTAAGTCTGGAGAGGTGATAGAATTTTTTGAAGCACAGATGAGTCGCCTGAGGTGAAGTCAGTGAATGCCAGCTGCACGGGTTGATAAATTTTTTTTTTTCCAAGTCAGAGCAAAATTCTCAGAGGAGATCGAAGAACGAGAATAAATTTGATAAAAGAATATTTTCTAAGGTTCAAAATTCAAGAGAAATAAAGTGAACCCGTTCGTTGTGCACCCATGGGTTCGATGCGTTCTGGAGAAAATTTTCTTCTGGGTATTGAAGTTTATCGATGAGGAGTTGATTTTAAGGTCTTCCACAGCTTGTCGAGAATTTTGGGATGAAGATTTTAAGTGGGCACCAGGTTGATGAATTTCCTAAGGGAAATTTGAAAGTTTTCTAAGGCAAAAATGAAGAAAATGTATTTTCAAGGCGAATTTCTCCAGATGATGGATTTGAAAGAAACTGCCTAGGTGAATTTGCTTAAACCCTTCGTAAAGATAGTCTTCCAGAGCCGGAGTTGAACGAATTTGAGTATCAGAGCCCCAGGTAGTGAAATGAATTTCTCAAAGATGAAGTTTGTCTAAGGCATGAACTTGAACACAAAGTTGGCGATGAACGCTTGAAAGTTGGAGCGTGAAAATCAGGTAAGTGAGTTAAGTTTATATCATGAAGTATTCTAATACCCCTCTCCTTGCTTGTTTTGTAGGAGAAACGTTGAAGCTTGAGCACGATGTCTGGAAGTGGAAGCACGATGAAGATGAGTTTCAAATCTCGAAGGAGGAAAATTTGCAAGAAAATGGCTAAGTGTTAAGACTTAGTATAACTCGAAGTGACGAAGATGAAGACCCTCAAGTGGAAGAAATCAAAGGACAACGCCAAGAAAGAAGATCGAGAACAGTGTGAACGCGTCTACAAGTGGAATCTTCTAGAAGGATGATGGTGGACATTATGGCACATTTATTACCCCACTCTCCTCTGTGGCGGTTTTTAGGGCAATATTATTTAGGGCTGAGGTGGCACGATTCTGGCCACTCTATTGATTGTAACCCTAGCCGTCTTTTGGGACTTGGCTAGCTATATAAAGGGGGAGTCCCCCTCATTTGTAAAGAATTAGATTAGACATTGGAATAGTAGACATAGACATTGAGAGAGTATTAGCATTAGAGTTAGATAGTGTAGCATTGTAGAGCATTTTTGCATAATTTGGAGAAGAAAGAAAGTTTTCCCTTTGAAAACTTTTGAGGAGATTGTTGTGTAACACATTTTATGATAATAGATCTTTTCATTGATGATGGAATTCGTCTTGTCATGAAATGCTAGCAAGGTTTCTTCTTCCTTTCGTATCCAAGTAGCTTAAATTCATGCAAGTAGCTTACTTTGGTGTGTGGTGTTTCATTGAGATAGCTTCGCTTTATTCCATACCACTAGCGGCTTGTTGATGATAAGTTCGCCTTGTGTGGTCAACTGGACATTATCTTGAGTTTAATTTCGGTTGTGATTTATATGCTTATATGCGTCGTTGTGATGGTGTATGCATGTTAAGTCATAATTTGAACATCTTTTGCTATTTCCCTTGAAGATTGCACTGATTTTACTGAGGCTGTCCGACGGAGGCTAGGTGAAATCCGGTTGAAGTCTATTGAAACAAAGCTCCACATATCCTGCATTTAGATTAGAACATAAACTTCTTAGGCCCTACACCCCTTTTAATTCAGTTCATTTCCGATTAGAATTAGGAAACTTGTGCTCATTTGCCAAATCATTTGAATTACACGCAAAGCCCTTAGTCTGCTGTTTGTTGTTAGCCGTCGAACAATTGTGTAAGTCCCCTTGAAAATACCAGCAAAATCACATCGAGCCAAGCTGAGCCTATTCGCACTTAAGGAACCTTGGAGTTGAAAGCATGATCTTACTCGCAATCTTAGCATGCTGAATACTTTATTCAAGAGAGGATAGAGCGTCCGTTGGGAAACTTTATTCTGTGTTGGTGCGGTCTCAAAAACCACGTCAACACCGCTTTTTTTAAAATGGCATACTTAAAATATAAAAATTTAATTTAAATGCCATTTAATTTATTCGTCAGCACACTTAAAAAAATGGCTAGGCATAATTTATTTTCCGTCCATAACAAATCCAAAATAAATTCCCCACAATTAAACTCGTCCGAATTTTAAAATTTCATGTGTCTAAATTTAAAAGGGGAATTTAATTTAATACTTAGGAAAATAATTAAATTTTAATTTTAATTTCTCCGCCTTAGGCAAATTTTCGAGTTAATTGCCTAGAGAAATTCTATCACTTCCAACGCCTTAGCTTGATTTTCATCTTCAATCTCGCCCCTTTTAAAAAAATTTAAATGCCTTCGAATTTCATAGAGAATCACTAGTGATTTTATGTATAACATAAAAAGGGGGAGATATTTAATTTTTTAAACATTAATATTTATTAACACCCCTTCCTAGCCACTTAGAAATTTATCAAGTTAACCTCTCAAAGCAAGGCGCATATCATATATCAAGTTTTCACTTTAGCAAATTTCTTTACCCTGGGCGCATATAAGCCATTGAGCTCTAAATTCTTGCCTTAGTCAAATTTTGAAGTCATCCTTTCCAAGGGCGCATTTAGGCCTTTGTATTTTCACTTTCTACGCCCTATGCGTTTTTGGGAGTGCTTTCCATGTTGGGCGCAAATCCATGTGTGAAGTTCCATTTTGAACACTTGATGAAAGTTCACCCTAGGCGCATATAAGGTAGTCTCCTTCAAGTTTCCACACTTAGAATTTTTTAGCTCCTCCATCTTCTCTTCAAGGCGCAAACAAGGGTGCTTGCTTTTAATTTCACTTTGGCCTTAATCAAATTTATTAACTTACCCTCATGACCTTGAGCACAAACAAGAGGGTGGATTTTCACTTGAGGGCACATTTGGATGTGTGTGGTTTTAATTCCTACGCCTTAGAAACTTTCATGCCATCATCTCTCAGCTTGGGCGCATATGGAGAGGGTCTCCTTCCAGTTTAAAATTTTAAAACACTCAACTTTCTCCTCAAGGGCGCAAATCAATCATGGAGCTTTTAATTTTTTTGACTTAGAAAATTTCAAACTCTCAACTTGTGATGGGCGCATTTCACAGGGGAAGCTTTTAATTTTGACATTTTAGTGTATTTTCCAGCTCCTTCAACTCAAGGCGCCAATTCATGGGTGAACTTCCATTTGGGGGCGCAAATAGGGCATTGAGCTCTTAATTTTGATACTCCAAGTTTAAGGGCGCAAATGAGTACTTCTACTTTTAATTCTCCACGCCTTAGAAACTTTTAATTTTACCCTCTCCAGGCTAGGCGCAATTGACATGTCTTCCTTCAAGTTTACACCTCAGGCGCAAATCACATGGGCAACTTTTAATTTCGTGACTTAGAATATTTCACTCCTTTCTCTTGAAGTAAGGCGCATTTGGGACCTCTCAACTTTAACTTTCATTTTGAGTGCCTTAAGCTTAAAGGCACAGATCAATGGGAGAGCTTTGAGTTTAGGGCGCTAATGACAGGTCTAGCTTTCATTCTGTGACTTGGGCGAGTTTGCAGAGAGGGGCGCATTTCATGTGTAAAGCTTTTAATTCTTGCAAGATGGGCGCATTTCTCATGTTGAGCTTTCAATTCCACGCCTTAGAGTATTTTCTAATTCCTTCCCAGTCTAGGCGCAAATAACCCTTTGTGCTTTCAATTTGAAGTGGGGTGCAAATGATAGGTCCTTCCAATTTTAATCCCCACGCCTTAGTCAAATTTCAAGCCACTAACCTCAAGGGCGCAAATCAATGGTCATGCTTTCAACTTTTGTCAACTTCAAGCTGAGGGGCGCAAATAGCATGGGGAACTTTTAATTTGTGCCTTGGTAGAATTTTGAAGTCTTCTCTTCAGGGGCGCATTTTGGAGGGCGAGCTTTTAATTTTGATGACTTAGAGAATTTTAAAACTCCATGTTTAAGCTTAGGCGCAAACCACATGCTGAGCATCCAATTTGACACTTAGATAATTTTTGAAGTTCCTTCAAAGAGGGGCACATTTGACCCATGGTGCTTCCAATTTTGAGTGCCTTAGAAACTTTTCCATCATCCTCTTCAAGGTAGGGCGTAAATCACTAGCTGGACTTCAAATTTCGAGCACTTCGAATATTTTCCACCCACCTTTGGCCTCAAGGGCGCATTTCCTTATGCCAACTTCCAGTTTTCATGCCTTAGGCAAATTTTGAGTCTCTAGGCACAAGGGTGCATATTACCTATGGAGGTTTTAATTTTAATGCCTTAGTCAATTTTAAGTTCATCTTGTCTTCAAAGAGGGGTGCATTTGCCCATGAAGCTTTCAAATTTTGATAAAATTTTATTTCTTCAAGCTCCTAGGCGCCAGTGGAAGGGTCAACTCCAGGCTTGACTTGCGAGTCCTCATTTTGCCTTGGTGGAATTTCCGCCTTTAGCCTTTTAAAGCGAGTTCTGATGCTGGACCTGAAAATTTATCCGTTTTCTCAAATTTCATGCCCTTTGCCGAATTTAGGGTGATTTTTCTCCTGCTAACCCTAATTCGCCTTGACTTTCTATTTTTAGAAAGTTCCTTGAATTTCGCGCCTTCAATTGAATTTTGACTCCAGAAAGCCTGATTTTTGCTTTGTTCTGAACTTCAACTGATTCGTGTTGTTGACGCCTGATGCCTGTCTGCACCTGCTATTTTTAGCAACCTGCTAAAAATAGTAATTGCTCATAAAGTCTTCAAATTTCATGTACTAAATGCTTGAAGTGTGGTGATCATAGCTGGATGCTGCTTTTGCACGACTGTCCTGTTCCGCCCTTGATTTTAGGAAACCCTAATTTCTCTGCCCATGCCTGCTAAAAATAGCAAGTGTCTGATTCTCCATTCTCTGCAACTCCATTTGTCTTGAAATTCGAGCCAAGGGGTCCTCATCACTTGTTTGACCTGTTCATACTGAGACTTGATGTTGACCTGCTGTTTATAGCTGCTTCTGAAGTGACTTACTATTTATAGTAAGTGCCCGTTTCTGAAACTTCCTTAGCTCCGTTCGAGTTGAAATTTGAATAGCGTGCTCCTCATTGGTAAACTTGTCTGTCTGCGCTGGCGTTCGAGATTGACTTTCTATTTATAGCCTGCGTCAGGAACGCCTTACTAAAAATAGTAAGTGCTCCGATTGTCTTCAAATTTGGCCAGCAAACTCCCTGAAGGATACTGATCATGGTGGATACTTCAGTTTTGGGCATTTTGTCGTCTGATTCCTCATTTTTAGTCCTCAAGCTCGAAACCCTAATTTTCTTGCATGTTCCTCAAATGAGCTCTGTTTGACCTCGTTTCTGTTGCATGTTGATCGGTTTGTGGTTCTGAAGTGTCGGGAAACTGCCAGAGTGGTACCTGCTAAAAATAGAAAGTAGCTGAGAAAGTGACCAACCGGTCATCAAATGATTTTGCATCACACTGCCCGAAAAATCTTGAAAAACCCAGAAAATCCCAGAAAAATCATCAACATGCAAGCACTGGCTAAAAATAGCAAGTTTCTGAAAAGTGACCAGTTCTGCTCGCATGTTACATCGTTGCGAAGCTCTTGGAAAACTCAGAAAGAATATGCCGACATGCGCTGAGAAAATCTGCATGCTGTAGAAACCCCAGTTTCCCTCTGTTTTCGATGCTATCTGTTTTTTTGATGTTTTCTGAAGTTTTTGCAATTTTTAACTTTTCTAGGCTTTTTAGGCATAAAATGCCAGATGGCGATTTTGCATGTAATTGAAAAAAATAAATTCTATAAACCGTAAATAACAAACCCTAGTGCAAATAATGAATCCAGACCATTTATTAACCTTCTGCAAAGATTACAATAGAGATCTGACAATATGCAACAAAAGAGCAATATTATTTAAAAACCTGATTTTTGACTCTTGCTGCAATTAATGACTGCTGAGATGGTACGGCTACAATAAATGATTGTTCCTCCTCCAGTCAGTGTTTGCAGATGCTTCCAGATTCCTAGGCGCCTCCACTGCTTATGCTAGAAGCTCAAGATACAAGGCGTCTGGGTTCCCTTGAAGATCACGCCCCAAAAGAATGGTACAGCCAGCATACTGTAAAGTACGGCCAGGTACAGGTTTGCTGCAATGAATTAAATGTACGGCTGAGATAAAGCTTCAATCTTTTGATCTCTTATGATGTCTGAATAGTGTACGCCCAAACTGGAAGTGACAAACAACCTTCAATGCAAGCGCTTGACTCTTAGGATGAAATATGCCCTTTCTATGAAGGTACGGCCTGCTGGGAAGTACGGCCTGTCATAAAATAACTTCAACAAAGTACGGCCTTCCCAAATATTACCAGCTCCCTCTGATATATGCGCCTGAAGGAAGTTATGACCTCTGAATGCAAGATACCCTGAGCTCTGAAGACTTGCTCTTTTCCCAATGATGGTACGGCTGTACTGTACATATTTGTACGGCTGAAACAGCAACAGCAAGTACAAAATGTACGGCCTCCTAAGGTCACTGCTTAATCTCTGAGATATGGTGCGCCTGGACTTGCAATGTGATCCCAGATGAAAACTATGCTGTACTCTGTAAATGAATAAACTCTGATAAACTCTATAATTTCTTCTGGATGAAGAAATCCCTCTGCCTGGCAATAAATCGGATGTTATTTCACATCCTCTGAATCGCTCCCACTGGAGATGGCTCGTTCTCCAATGTATCGAGACGAAACCCTAAGGCTTCCGTTCTCAGACGAAGTCTTGATCAAATTCTGATTCTCAAAATGTCATAATGGCCCAAATCCCAATGCAAAACCTCTTTATTGCACAAAAGTGCGATTTCCTTAATAATAGGGATTTAATAAAATATTGACTTTTAATTCTTTTATTATTTTCAATAGTCTCCGTCAAATATTTTAATAATAATTTAATTCTCGAACTGGCCCCCTTTCTGATGATGGGCGCACCCCTCAAGGCAGATGACTTAAGTTATAATTTTAAATTATAACTTTATATTATAAACATTAAATAATTAATATTTAATCAATATAATTAAATATTAATATCTTCCTCGTAAATCATCCGATTACCGATCCGTCTGATGCTGACGAACTCAGAAGTGATTCCGGATGCCGCCAAAGCCATACTGCTAAAAATAGCAGTGGTCCCACTCTGCCTACCAGGAACTGCTAAAAATAGCAATTCTGCAAAAAGGTCTCCGATCGAGCCCAAACGAAAGCCAATTGATCAATACTGCCAATCTGACGCCGAGCCAAGCTCGAAACGACCCTCTAATCACTCTGTCAGCCTACGAGGGTCTCATGATAGGCCAATCTCACGATCGATGCTCGCGGGGACATGACAGTCCGCCCTCCCTAAAATTGCTTGACCCCAAGCAATCTCCACTGCAAACAAAGTCCAATCCTCGGAAGGCTCCGAAAGGAAAACTGTGTAATGTCCCACACATCTCGACTATCTCCGGTAGCATCATCAAACTCAACTGCGCAATCAATGCCTGGATCCCAAACCCAGAGTAAAAATCTGTCGTGTCGGTCCTCCTCAGGCTGCCACTGCGCTCTATGGCCTCCAACTTCACCATGCTGAGAATAGTGAAGTGACCTATTGGGACCCATCCCATACTCGATGCCAAAGCTGTCGCCACCGGGATCCCAATACAATCTGAATCCACATCCATCCGTCATGCAGAGATAAAATCTCCTAGAAGCATCTACTGTCCGGAATCTCTCCCTGTCCTCTGCTAAACCCTCATGGATGTGATAACTGTCCAAGCCATCATGCCAACTAACACCATAGTCGCCCTGAAACCATGTACCTGTATGAATCTGCGACATAGAAGTATTAAGCCCTGTCAAGTACACATCGGCATGATAGATGACTGACTGCGGCCCTTGCAAGTAATACCCCACCAACTGCTGGGTCAAGTACCTGCATCCGCTAATCCCATCTTGTGAAGATGGTAACTCTGCACATAGTAATGAATTACTCCCCTCAACTGTACCGAGAGAATCACCCTGTGCACAAGTATGGTGCATCGAATACGAATCATGTACAGGTGGATCAAAGGCAAAACTGTAAGCACTCCTCACCGTGTACACCTCATTGAACTCCTCTGTGAGTTTGATTTGGAATTGCGATGCACTGGAACAATCCCAAACACTACGATCATCACCCAACTCAAAACTAATGTCAAAAGTACGATCAGCGTCCAACTCGAAGAGTGGGTTATCATAAATCACCCCACCATCAAATTCAAACAATGGATTATTCACAAACTGCACAATCACTCCATCCTGATCTGAATCATCCATCTCTGAATCGCTGGAATAATAAACTGAGTTGTACTCCTGACTAGGCTCAACCGGCTGCTGATCATAGTCAACTGCATCGGATGAAAAGATTGATTTGCTTCCAGGAAAGGGAAACAAATCATCATAAGTATCAATCTCCCAACTGGATGAGACTCTGAACATCTGCTGTGAAGATGGACAAGTATCAAGGGTTGTCACACAACTGTCCAGTGTATCAACAACCATGTCACAGGAACTATCAATGATATGCCCTGCATCACCTATCACGGGACTAGTCTCATGAGAACCGGGTGCAATGCGTGGCTCACTGCAACTCTCATCTAGAGCACTCATCCTATCTGTAAAAACTGCTCCTGTGTCCATGCTGGATGTAACCACATCCTCAACATCTCCCCCTCGGCTATGAACCATGGGTGTGTACTCCTCACCAACCGCTGCCATGCAAGACTGAACGATATCTCAAGGTGGTGAAGATTGTGCCAAACTCAATGCCACGGTAAGCCTCTCAATGTGTAACTGTGACTCTCGAAGAGCCAACTGGGTGCTATGCAATGAAACCATAGTCACCTCACGCTCATGAGTGAGCTCAGCGATCCGCTCCTCTTTTCCCTTCCATGCATCATAACAAATGCAATCCCACTCGAGAAGGAAATCTCTGTCCGCAAGTAATCTTAGGTAATTTTGTTTCATTGTTCCAATCGCCTCTCGGAGTGCATGTACCACTGCAAGGGAAAAACCACTATCACTGTGCTCATCTGTCAAAGGAGGACTCCAACTGTAGGTAGTCAACATCCGACGAGCAACGTCGAAATGCTCAAGGGCGGTGGAAATCATAGTGTCGTCTACATGTAGTTGCCCAACCAAATGATGAGGACTCTGAAACTTACGACCCCCATACAAGATATCCTGTTCACCATATGCACTATGATATGACGCTGATCCGTCATCACTCACCTCATGATCTGCAGCATCGTGTGTGCTCTCAACCATGCACACCTCAACAACTAAGGTACTGCTGCTCTGTACCTCGAAGGATGGCTCAACTGGTATGGTAGAAGTTGCTGGACTGACAGTATCTTCACACGCTTCTACTCCAACAGTGACTGCATGCTCATCCAACGTATGATCCTGGGATTCCGTATCAACATACGAATCCTCTAGCTGGTTTTCAAGGGTCTGATCCGGAAAATCAGACTCGCCATAACATAAGTTCTCAACACCAACTGCATCTGTAGTACCCCACTCTGGAGTCTCTTCACGTGACGACTCAATAGGGTTACTTTGCACCTCTGAAACAGCTGTTATATCATGCTCACGCAAAATTTCACCATCGCTGTTATAAAAATCAGAAGTGGCCTCCATCGTAGAAATTTCTCGAGTCACCTCTTGCATGGACGAAGTAGGTAAATCATTATCCCAAACGGTGCTAGTGTGCTCACGAATTAAATCAGCACTCCTGTCAAACTCATCACATAAATTTCTACCTTCTTCATAGGAAACTGAAGATATCACATCATTTTGACGAAGAGCTGAATCATCCTCATGTGTAGATTCTCTGTCCTTTCCAGGTGTAAACAACTCACGAGCTGTAGTGAGATATTTCTGTTTTCCGAACTCTGTCTTATAGCAAAGACTCGGATGCACATCCACGTAACTCATGAAAAGAAGTTTGTCTTTAATCTTCTGAGGTAGATTGCTATACTCCCGAAACATGCTAATCACTTCTCCATCTGTGCTCTGCGGTGTCCTGTCAATAGAGATCCTTCCACTAACCTCCGGTGGCTCTAACTGCCACTCGTTGTTCGCTGCCCTAAGTGTGCCGGCGAACAAACCCTCATACCTTTCACCTGGTATATCCTCAACGGGCTCCTGTCTCGTGAAGGTGGGCCTCGTAGGCCTATCAGCTATCCGTGACACTGACCTAGGAGCTCTCCGCGAACCTGTAACACTTCTGTCATCGTCACGAGGTGGTGACGATCTCCGCGGTGTATCCAGTCTCTGAAGTGCAACTGCCACCTACTGTAATACACCATTTGACCGCCGTTGACCTGCACTAAGTTCTCTGAGTGCATGCAAGACCTCTGCACGGTTCTGACCTCGGTTATTGTAAGGAGTCTCTGTTCTAAGATCAACTGTTCTATCAGTTTTGTAATACCTGTCAGTTCTGTCAGCCATGTTTCCCGACTGCCAGATCGAACCCTGTTACCTGTTAACCAAAGCTTGCCTGAAAGAATGATGCCTGGTAAAACCCTAACTGTTCCGGCTGCAGAAGACGGCTAAACCCTCAGGATGGCAGGATTTAGCTCTGATACCACTGTAGAAACCCCAGTTTCCCTCTGTTTTCGATGCTATCTGTTTTTTTGATGTTTTCTGAAGTTTTTGCAATTTTTAACTTTTCTAGGGTTTTTAGGCATAAAATGCCAGATGGCGATTTTGCATGTAATTGAAAAAAATAAATTCTATAAACCGTAAATAACAAACCCTAGTGCAAATAATGAATCCAGACCATTTATTAACCTTCTGCAAAGATTACAATAGAGATCTGACAATATGCAACAAAAGAGCAATATTATTTAAAAACCTGATTTTTGACTCTTGCTGCAATTAATGACTGCTGAGATGGTACGGCTACAATAAATGATTGTTCCTCCTCCAGTCAGTGTTTGCAGATGCTTCCAGATTCCTAGGCGCCTCCACTGCTTATGCTAGAAGCTCAAGATACAAGGCGTCTGGGTTCCCTTGAAGATCACGCCCCAAAAGAATGGTACAGCCAGCATACTGTAAAGTACGGCCAGGTACAGGTTTGCTGCAATGAATTAAATGTACGGCTGAGATAAAGCTTCAATCTTTTGATCTCTTATGATGTCTGAATAGTGTACGCCCAAACTGGAAGTGACAAACAACCTTCAATGCAAGCGCTTGACTCTTAGGATGAAATATGCCCTTTCTATGAAGGTACGGCCTGCTGGGAAGTACGGCCTGTCATAAAATAACTTCAACAAAGTACGGCCTTCCCAAATATTACCAGCTCCCTCTGATATATGCGCCTGAAGGAAGTTATGACCTCTGAATGCAAGATACCCTGAGCTCTGAAGACTTGCTCTTTTCCCAATGATGGTACGGCTGTACTGTACATATTTGTACGGCTGAAACAGCAACATCAAGTACAAAATGTACGGCCTCCTAAGGTCACTGCTTAATCTCTGAGATATGGTGCGCCTGGACTTGCAATGTGATCCCAGATGAAAACTATGCTGTACTCTGTAAATGAATAAACTCTGATAAACTCTGTAATTTCTTCTGGATGAAGAAATCCCTCTGCCTGGCAATAAATCGGATGTTATTTCACATCCTCTGAATCGCTCCCACTGGAGATGGCTCGTTCTCCAATGTATCGAGACGAAACCCTAAGGCTTCCGTTCTCAGACGAAGTCTTGATCAAATTCTAATTCTCAAAATGTCATAATGGCCCAAATCCCAATGCAAAACCTCTTTATTGCACAAAAGTGCGATTTCCTTAATAATAGGGATTTAATAAAATATTGACTTTTAATTCTTTTATTATTTTCAATAGTCTCCGTCAAATATTTTAATAATAATTTAATTCTCGAACTGGCCCCTTTCTGATGATGGGCGCACCCCTCAAGGCAGATGACTTAAGTTATAATTTTAAATTATAACTTTATATTATAAACATTAAATAATTAATATTTAATCAATATAATTAAATATTAATATCTTCCTCGTAAATCATCCGATGATCCGTCGATGCTGACGAACTCAGAAGTGATTCCGGATGCCGCCAAAGCCATACTGCTAAAAATAGCAGCGGTCCCACTCTGCCTGCCAGGAACTGCTGAAAATAGCAATTCTGCAAAAAGGTCTCCGATCGAGCCCAAACGAAAGCCAATTGATCAAAACTGCCAATCTGACGCCGAGCCAAGCTCCGAAACGACCCTCTAATCACTCTGTCAGCCTACGAGGGTCTCATGATAGGCCAATCTCACGATCACTGATGCTCGCCAAAAACGGGGACATGACACATGCAAACCCTAATATTTATCTCCGAAGGAAGAACGCTGAAAGTTGTTATCCTGCTTTGCGTGTCATATCACTGCGAAGGTCTCGAAAAACCCAGAAAGAATATCCAGACATGCATCTGAAAATTCAACATGTAAACCCCGGAAATTGCCTCCGAAGGCAGAACTGCTAAAAATAGCAAGTCGTCCGTTTTTACTCAAATTTTGCCAGTGATGAGTTCAAAGTGCTCAGAATGTAATGTCATTGTCAGAACGTGAAAATCCGGAGAAAACAAACCCTAGATTGACACTTACTAAAAATAGAAAGTTGGCAGAATTCAGTGAAAATTTAGAGAGATCTTGCCAGAAGTATTTTAACAGCAGTGCTAAGCTCAAAAGTTGATTATCCAATCGACTTGACCGCAAAGTAGTCTGAAAATTATAAACCCTAATTCATTGAAAACTCTTCAGACTTAGCCATAATTCAAATTCAGGTCAAATGGTAAGTACACTAGCAAAAGGAAGGAACAGACCGAGAGAGACAGACCAAAAGGCAAAGCCAAAAGACCCGAATGGAGAAAAATTTAGGGGGTCCCCATCTGTGATGGGGCGATGTGTGAAAAGGTCACAACAGATACCTTTGTCACTAATAGGAGAGGTATCGAGAGAAGAACAATTATGATTGTCATGGTTGTCTATGCTTGCATCCTCTTTCACTAAAGCATTCTCACAAGGGATGAACTTATTCTTAACATGCTTAGGAAAGTAAAATACCAATATTGTGTGCTCAAGAATGAAAAGTACTTTTATCCGTCTTACGCCATGGTTCAAGAATGTAAACAAAGTATATGCAAACTTGAAAAGTACTTTTATCAAACTCATGCAAAGCTTCATGAATAGAAACATTATGTATGTAACAATGCAAAATTTCAAAAATGTATACATTTTCAGATCTAATGATTTTTGCTATTGAAATGATTTCAAAAATGGCTACCATAAATTGATGTTTTTGACCTAGATGCCTAAAATAGAATTTCTTAAAACTTTCCAGACTGATACTATAGGTTACCAGCAAGCATAGGAAGTACAGAAACAAGGTTTTCAATGTTGTACAAGGCAGTTTCAAGCCTGATCAGGGACTCATTCACCTTTATTGGCGAATGGGTCATGGATAAGGATTTTTGAAATGTTTTTGCTGATTTCCAAGTGATTTTTAATGCCTTTTCAGATGAAAACATATTTCCACAATCCATGAAGATTATTGACAAATGTTTTTGGATTAGATTGTGTTTGTGTTTTTTGCATCAACATGATCACCCTCCCTGATCCATCATCAGGATGAACAATATAGAGCATAAGAAGCAAATATAGGGCTGATCAGGGACTCATTCGCCAGTAAAGGCGAATGGGTGTCATGTCCCCAATACCATACAAACACTAAATAAAATAGATATCAAAATTATAAAATTTCAATTTAAATATTATTATAATAATATTATATCATAAGATAAAAACAAAATACATATTAAAATTATAAATATTAGTAATTTAATTATAATTCTCACAAGATAATATTATAATGCAATATTATAAATATTAAAATATAAAACAATTTAAATATTGTAATCATAATAGAGAATAAAATTAATACAAAATACACAAATAAAAAGTATGAAATAAATAACAAAATATAAAATATAATAAATAGATAACAAATAAAATAACCGATATAAAATAATAAATATTTAAATAGGATATACTAAAAGCAATCATAATAAGCAAATGATCCTTATTAGTAACCGGTAAAAGGAATGTCCACTTGCAAAGGACACAACACTTGGAAAAAGCGGGTACCAAGGATGACATGAAAAGTCATGTCTTTTGAGACTCGATCAGATATATAAGACAAATAAGTCAAACAAGAGAGGCATGGGATTAGGAAGGGGAAAAAGAAAAGGAAAGTTCAGAAACAACGAGCAGATATATATCAAATAGTGGAATTTTAGAACAGCAAGTTAGTATACTGGTTTTAGAATTAACTTCCAGAATAGTAAGTCAACATATTTACGATAGGATGGAACTTCAGAATAATAAATTAATATGTTTGGGGGAAATAGATATACATCAGGAAGGAATAGAATAATAAATAAATAAAGGGATTTAGGCAGTAATTATTATACCCAGTAGGAGATATAGACCAATCTAAGGAAGTAAATGATAGGTTTTGAAATAGACACATATATATTATATGTGAATAACTAAATATCTTATATATAGAGATAAGTAAATATATATATATAGAAAACATGTATATGTAAAGGTAATTAGATTAACTAATAATAGATATATATATATATATATATAGGAACATATAGATAATATAAATATACAATAATGATACTTGCAGTAATTATTATGCCTTATAAGTAATGATGACTCTTTAATATAGACATAAGGAGTTTATGTATATTTATGAATTGTCCTCATTCTATAATCAATCCAATATAGGGTTGAAGGAGGCGAGTAAGGAATCAGAAAGGGTGGAGAGATACAACAACTCAAGGTGATGTATTCACTTAGCAATAATAGTTAGCATTTTCTAAATATAAGAACCAGATATTGTTAATTTGATTATTGATATAATGACTTCCTTTAATCTTAGCATAATGAGAATTATCATAGGAAATGATGAACTTAAAGAACCATTGGTAAATGAAAATATATTTGATTATGGGCATGAAATAAATCTTGGATGAAGGCAAATATATCTGATTGTTTAAAGATTGTCTACTATGTGCTTGTAAACCTATTAGGATGGATGGAACATGGGTGAAGTGGATTGCCTAAAAACCCCACTTTCAGCCCCTTAGGCCCTAGACAAGGGATTGGGCTTTGCAGCCCCTTAGGCCCTTGACTAGGGATTGGGTTATAGAAAGATGGGGGTCCCACCTAGGTCTCTGCCCCTTAGGCCCAAGATACGGGATTGGGCAAGAGAAGGTGGTAGGCCTTAGGCCACTTGGACTCTATGGTTCCTCTCCCCTAATAGGACGAGTGTCTTCTGAGGTGTTGCCATGAGTGGAGTATGCAGGTACTAAGCCCCTAGGCAAGAAGGATTGTGTTGGACAACCTCTTGAGTTTACATGAGGGCTTCAGGGCGGATCCACCTATGGCACTCCTCTTATGTCTTCATTAATTGATTTATGTTTATGAATATATTGTGGATATCTAGATATTATTGCTAACAAATATGTGTATGTGGAAATGTTTTTAAATTGGTGAATGTAGATTTCAATCTAGGATTATTTCATTAGAGAAACACATTCCTTTTGGAAAGAAGAAACCCTAAACCTAATCAACAATCGAATTCTAGGGCAAACAAGCGAATTCAAGAGCAAGGCTAGGTAAGGGACATTACAATGGGTCCCAAATCAGGGTTTTAAAAAGGTGAAAAACTGCAATTTTTATGTTGTTTTATGTGTTTTTCATGCCCAGATTCAAACTACAACTTTTATGACAAAACTTTCCAGAATTTGATGACCTAATTTAAGTGAAATGAAGGGCAAATGATGACCTATATAAAACCTTTTCAAATGCAATTTTGTTTTGATTTTCAAATGCAAATGTATGAGATCTGAATTATATGCAAAATGACTAATTTATTTTTGTATTTTTCAGATTTAGAGAATGCAAAATAGTGCAATTCTAAACCCTAAATGAGATGCAAGTTTGAATGCAAAGTAACAAACCCTAAATGAGATCTAATTCAATGCAAATGGATGCAAATGAATGCAAGATCTAGTCTAGGATGCAATGAAGGTGTAATGTCCCCTTCTCAGCAGTGATCGTTTCTGTTGACCGTTGGCCTATTCCGGAGACCCGTAGGCTGTGTGGATGGTGAAATTAGGGTTTCCTAGTTTTGAGGAGGTTGTTGCTTGGAGTTTGGGATTCTGATTGCGGATTCTTTCTGGGTTTTCAGAGAGCTTCGCAGTGGTGTGTTCAGTTTGGCATTTCGGGCAACTTCGCGAATTTACTATTTTTAGTAAATTCTATTTTTGGCAGTGGACAGTTTGGGTTCAGTTCAGTTGGATCACTCCTTCAGTTGTTTCAACTGGCACTTCAGTTCTTGGCCTTGGGCGCATTTTTCTTGGAGAGATAAGTATTTTCATTATAATATTATTATTTTAATATTATACCCCTTGCCTAGCAGTGCAACTTTAAGTTGTTTTTAAAAAGGGGGACTTTGAGGGTCATGGCGTCATAAGGAGATAAATTATAATTTTTAAATGTCAAATATTGAGACAAGTGAATTATGCCCTTTTGAGAAGATTCTTTTTATTTTAAAAAAAGTGAAATGTTTTATTGATGAAAATGGACGCCATCTTTTGGAGGGAAAAGGTGAATTTGAAATTAGGGTTAGGGTGCCCTCTGGAAGCTTCTAGATGTTTCTCTCTCGTCTATATAATCAGGCCTCAGCTCTTCATTTGGTATCTTTTGTCTACTACACCGTTATGTTGCTGGATTGACTTTAGGCACTCGCTTCGAGGAAAGCATACCTCCTAGCATTGGCTCTTCTTCTTGCTTGAAAGATAGCAACTAGTTGAGAGGTTAGCATGTATTAGGAATTATATTGCATTTTCAGTTTAGTCTATGCATTGGAGTTCTAGTTTTGCATTTATGTTCATTTCTGGAAATTGCTGAATATCATATGGGAATGTAAGAAATTGCTCACAGCTTTTGAAATAAAATTATTTTGGTTCTGGGCATTAAAGAAATCTGTTTTCCTGAGCTAGGCGACCATCTCTGCCAAGTTATAGATTTTATATTGCTCATTTGGATTTTTAAAAGGAAAATCGCCCTTGAAAGAGGGCCGTACCTTTCTGGAGTTGGCTTTGGGTTCTGCGCAAAAAAAAATGACAGTCATTTGGTAAGGTTTATGCATTCCATTTGGGGCGCCATCATTACTAGAGTAATCTGCATTTGGTTTTATGTCAATTGGGTGTGTTTTGGGTAAGTTATGAGCATTCTAGTGAGTCACTATGTTGCTGTTCTGAGTAATTTCTGTCATAATCAGTCAATATCAGACTTGGGAAAGTTAATAGCTGAGTGAGTAGTTGTTGAAAAAGGAGTTTGAAAGTATTGGAGAGGGTTCTTGTATTGTTGCAGCATTGAAGGCCTCTAATCTTGTGATTCCGACAGGTTCTCTGATATATTGTAAGCTGAACAGTAGTACTGTCAGCAACTTTAATATTATTGCAAATTCAATGTTTGTATCTGCCCACTGAAGAAGTGGAAGAGGCTGGCTTGCCGCCTATTTACTTAGTTTGCTTTGTAATTTCCTAAGTCTCCGCCATATGGTCGCCTCTTATCCATCACGGATTGAGTAGCACTTACTTGGTGTTGAGCTACTTTTTCAGTATTGCATTAGTTAGGGATCCTCTGACCGAATGCTCGTCGTTCACCGGCGCATCTCGTGGTTAGAGTTCTTTTCAGCATCTTCCTTTAAGATCCTCTGACCAATGCTCACATCTTGCCCACATCGGGATCCTGGTGTACATTCTGGTTAGAGTTACTTTACGCATCGTTTTGGTTTATGCTAACCTTAACGGGTGCATGTTGCATTGTAATCATTTGTTAAAAAAAAAAAAAAAAAATTGGTCCGGTTCATTACAGAAGGACTTCAAAATCAGAAAATTGCAATATTCAATGAGTTGGGTTCACCAAAATGGTTAATGGAAAAAGTAGGGTCTACCACCATGAATGAACAAGATGATAAACCACTAAGTCTTTTTCCTATTAAAACACTCAATTATGAGGGCCAAAACATGCAAATGACAATCAGAAATACTCGAGGGAGAAAAACCCAGCAAAAATATATATCTCATATATTAGAATAAAAGTCAGAAATCTTCTTACAAGTTAGGCCTTACGCAAGGCTGAATTTGATACAATGAAAAATGTCACTTCTCCTTGAAGGGAACCTCAAGTGTTGTAGATGATACCACTTCTTACAAAACTTGGAACTGTCGTTGCTATGAATGAACTACTGCCAAAGGTGCGAATTGCAAAAGAGAAGAATGATAAGTTGATGATTAAATGAAAGATCTTCACCTTACTTATATACAAGGATAGGTGACCTCTTCACAAGGTTGGCCTCCTTAGAGAATAAAAAATATAGAATATTATTTGTGCATCAAGGCCAACTTGCCTTGGAAATGATTTTAATAAAGGGAAAATATCTCCCGAAGCTACCAAACACTAACGCTCCCTTTTAGCTAGGGAGGTATTTTTCTAGATATCCACGTCATGGAGTCTCTTAACATGACGCCCACAATGGCTACACCCATTTGTGGAAAACCACATCTCAGTCTCAGAGATGTACAAAAGTTCATTACGGAGTCTCTTAACGTGATGTCGTCATGGCATCTCTCAACATGACGTCTCATCTTAGACTCAGAGATGAACAAAGGCTTGCACCTCATATTTCTCCGTCTTAGAGAAATATACACTACAAGGGCTTTCACCTCATATTTCCCCGTCTCAAAGAAATATACACTACAAGAGCTTTCACCTCATATTTCTCTGTCTCAAAGAAATATACACTACAAGGGCTTTCGCCTCATTTATCTGTCTCAGAGAAATATACATTACAACAAATCTTTGTGAAGATGTGACTACTTCTGAAGCTTCAAGTACTTGCATCAACCTCCTAACCTCTTTGTCCAAGATTGCCTGCAATGGTTGCCTTAGAGGAACGGTTTCCAACGCACACCTCTGGCATTACTAACTTGCAAGAGTTCAAGATTGTCCTTCTAGACCTCATCCTAGATCACCCTATTCTGAATAGGTTTGCGGAGCTACCAATGTCAAATCCAGATTGACTGTCTCGTGCAATTTTGTTCTCTGCAGCTGAAGAGGTCTTTCAGGGACTTTAGCACCTGTCCTTGCAACACTGCAACCCACTTAGATGACACCTTCACTTCTTGTCAATAAGTCACAGAACTCCCTCTTGATCCCTGCCTCGAAGATTGCAAAGAAATCCTTTGGAAGTGAACTCCCCTCCATTGACTGATCTCAAAACCTTAATCCTTTTCCTAGACATGATCTCAACTCGTGTCTTGAATTCTCGGAATATAACTCTCTCTTGAATTCCTTATGCAATCTCTCATCATCCTTATGATCCTCGAACCATCCTGGAAGCATTTTAGAGAGATTAATAATAGTTCATAGAATTAAACTATCCCAAAGAGAAATACCAATGCTAGAAGCATACATGATTCACTATTCCCAATGTTATTGCATGAATTATTATTAACTTAGAACTACATAAAATTCATGATTATTATTCAAAATTACTTATCTCTTTACGTTGGTCAATTCTACAAATGTAGTCAGGCGCTTGTCTTGTAGTCTCTTCTCAACTGTTAAATGTTTTCTCTTTTTAGATCATATATCCAACCCCACGCAGGACCATAACCAATGCCACAACACTTTACTCAAGCTTAGATTTCAGAAAATACTAGGCAAACCACCGAAATTCATGCACCCAACATACTCCCAATTTGCGGTTCAAAACTGGAAACACAGATTAATCATTTCAGACTCGAGATTATTCAACGCCAATTCTTCAATGCCGAGTGTAAATTGCCACACTCCTCTTGATTTGTCTCTAGCACTAAGGATATATTCATAATACTCTAGTCAATACTTCCGCCTAATAATACATATGCACATATACATCAAAACGACTCCAAATAGTCTGAATATGTTCATAGCTCACTCATTCACAGTCCACACTCAGCAACCGAAAGCACAGAGAACATCTTCAATCCTTTTCTTGTATGCCTTCGCAGCATAAAGCATTCATCAATTAATTGACATGCAGACAATAGATAATAACAGCCGATAATTATTTGTGAACTCTCTTGATCAAGAAGATAAAACATAGGTGAAGGTGGTAGCTTCAATATTTTAATCGGCAGAAAAGACAAACCATCAATGGAATATATGCGATAATCAGTGCTGAATATACACATATTGACAACACCTTTATTTCCCATCGCATTGCTCAAAAATATAGCATATTCTAAAATATAAAAGGATCCACTCGCTCAAAATAATATTCAAGAACACGACATACCGTGACATAGATATGGTTATTATCAATATACAAATGATATCGGGCCTTCATTTAAAGGTTGCTGCCAACAGTGTCATACATTTCGTGCCATCCATGAGGATCTACGTGGATTTCATATTCCAATAGATGAACTCTATAGCATGTAGAATTCAGCATATAACTACAATTGTTTGGTTGAGATGGTAATCAATCTTGACTCAGACCAGTAGCTGCTTAGTCACTCTACAACAATTTCCAATAGATGAACTCTGCCCCCCTTCTCAAACGAACAACAGGAGTTGGAGCGATACAAAGAATGAAATATTTGTCTCGACTGCTTAAACAAATCTGATCGGATCTTTTCCTTAAACCCGTTCTGATACCATGTTAGTTTTAGGATCATAAATGTAATAAGTAGAAAAATGCAACACATAGACAATGAACACAGCGGTTTACCCTAGGAAAACCCTCCTACTCGAGGGAGAAAAACCCAACAAAAATATCTCATATATTAGAATAAAAGTGCAGAAATTTGCTTACAAGTCAAGCCTTACACAAGGCCGAATTTGATACAATGAAAAATGTCACTTCTCCTTGAAGCGAACCTCAAGTGCTGTAGATGATACCACTTCTTACAGAAATTGGATTTGCTGCTGCTAGGAATGAACTACTGCTGGAGGTGTGAATTGCAGAGGAGAAGAATGATAAGTTGATGATTAAATGAATGATCTTCACCTTACTTATATACAAGGATAGGTGACCTCTTCACTAGGTTGGCCTCCTTAGAGAATACAAAATATAGAATATTATTTGTGCATCAAGGCCGACCTGCCTTGGAAATCATTTTAATAAAGGGAAAATATCTCCCGAAGCTACCAAACACCAACACTCCCTCTTAGCTAGGGAGGTATTTTTCCAAATATCGACGTCATGAAGTCTCTCAACATGACACCCACAATGGCTACACCCATTTGTGGAAAACCACATCTCAGTTTCAGAGATGTACAAGAGTTCATCACGAAGTCTCTCAACGTGATGTCGTCATGGAGTCTCTCAACATGACGTCCACCATGGCTACTCCCATGTGTGGAAGGAAACATATGTACAAGTGTTCATCACGTAGTCTCTCAACGTCATGGAGTTTCTCAACATGACGTCCACCATGGCTACTCCCATGTGTCGAAAGAAACACAAGTACAAGGGTTCATCACAGTGTCTCTCAACGTGATGTCGTCATGGAGTCTCTCAACATGACATCTCATCTCAGACTCAAAGATGAACAAGGGCTCGCACCTCATATTTCTCAGTCTCAGAGAAAAATATACACTACAAGGGCTTTCACCTCATTTCTCTGTCTCGGAGAAATATACATTACAACAAATCTTCGTGAAGATGTGACTCCCTCTGAAGCTTCAAGTACTTGCATCAACCTTCTGACCTCTTCGTCCAAGTTTGCCTACAATGCTTGCCTTAGAGGAACGGTTTCCAATGCACACCTCTGGCACTACTGACTTGCAAGATTCCAGGACTGTCCTTCTAGACCTCATCTCGGATCACACTATTCTGAATAGGTTTGCGGAGCGACCAATGTCAAGTCTAGATTGACTGTCTTGTGCAAGTCTATTCTTTGCAGTTGAAGAGGTCTTTCAAGGACTTTAGCACCTGTCCTTGCAACACTGCAACCCACTTAGATGACACCTTCACTTCTTCTCAGTAAGTCTTAGAACTCCCTCTTGATCCCTACCTCAAAGATTGCAAAGAAATCCTCTAGAAGTGAACTCCCCTCCATTGACTGATCTCAGAACCTTAATCCTTTTCCTAGACATGAGCTCAACTCGTGTCTTGAATTCTCGGAATATTAACTCCCTCTTAAATTCCTTATGCTCCTCAATCCATCTTGGAAGCATTTTAGAGAGATTAATAATAGTTCATAAAATTAAACTACCCTGAAGAGAAATATCAATGCTAGAAGCATACATGATTCACTATTCCCAATGTTATTGCATGAATTATTATTAACTTAGAACTACATAAAATTCATGATCATTATTCAAAATTACTTGTCTCTTTATGTTGGTCAATTCTACAAATGCAGTCAGGCGCTTGTCTTGCAGTCTCTTCTCAAGTGTTAAATGTTTTCTCTTTTTAGATCATATATCCAACCCCACGCAAGAGCATAACCAATGCCACAACACTTTACTCAAGCTTAGATTTCAGAAAATACTAGGTAGACCACTGAAATTCATGCACCCAACATACTCCCAATTTGCGGTTCAAAACTGGAAACTCAGATTAATCATTTCAAACTCAAGTTTACTCAACGCCAATTCTTATGTGCCGAGTGTAAATTGCCACGCTCCTCTTGATTTGTCTCCAACACTAAGGATATATTCATAATACTCCAGTCAATACTTCCGCCTAATAATACATATGCACAGATACATCAAGATGACTCCAAATAGTCCGAATATGTTCACAGTTCACTCATTCATAGTCCGCACTCAACAACCGAATTCAAAGAGAACATCTTCAATCCTTTTCCCGTATGCCTTCGCTACATAAAGCATTCATCAATTAATTGGCACGCAGACAACAGATAATAACAGCCGATAATAATTTGTGAACTCTCCTGATCAAGAAGATAAAACAAAGGTGAAGGTGGCAGCTTCAATATTTTAATCAGCAGAAAAGACAAACCATCAACGGAATATATGCGATAATTAGTATTGAATATATACATATTGACAACACCTTTATTTCCCATCACATCACTCAGAAATATAGCATATTCTAGAATATAAAAGGATCCGCTCGCTCAAAATAATATTCAAGAACACGACATACCGTGACAGAGATATGGTTATCAATATACAAATGATATCGGGCCTTCATTTAAAGGTTGCTGCCACCAGTGTCATACATTTTGTGCCATCCATGAGGATCTACGTGGATTTCATATTCCAGTAGATGAACTCTATAACACATAGAATTCAGCATATAACTCCAATCGTTCGGTTGAGATGGTAATCAATCTTGACTCAAACCAGTAGCTGCTTAGTCACTCTACAACAATCTCCAATGGATGAACTCTTTCCCCCTTCTCAAACAAACAACAAGAGTTAGAGTGATACAAAGAATGAAATATTTGTCTCAACTGCTTAAACAAATTTGATCGGGTCTTTTCCTTAAACCCGCTCTGATACCATGTTAGTTTTAGGATCAGAAATGTAATAAGTAGAAAAATGCAATGCATAGACAATGAACACAGCGGTTTACCCTGGGAAAATCCTCCTACTCAAGGGAGAAAAACCCAGCAAAAATATATCTCTCATATATTAGAATAAAAGTGCAGAAATCTGCTTACAAGTCAAGCCTTACAGAAGGCCGAATTTGATACAATGAAAAATGTCACTTCTCCTTGAAGCAAACCTCAAGTGTTGTAGATGATACCACTTCTTACAGAAATTGGATCTGCTGCTGCTAGGAATGAATTGCTGCTAGAGGTGCAAATTGCAGAAGAGAAGAATGTTAAGTTGATGATTAAATGGAAGATCTTCACCTTACTTATATACAAGGATAGGTGACCTCTTCACTAGGTTGGCCTCCTTAGAGAATACAAAATATAGAATATTATTTGTGCATCAAGGCCGACTTGCCTTGGAAATCATTTTAATAAAGGGAAAATATCTCCCGAAGCTACCAAACACTAACAAAAACTAACCCTAATTGTTATAGCAATGAAAAGGGGAGTTTTGAGAGCCTGAAATGATGTGTACCTTGCTGGAAAAGTGTTGTTTCAGGGCCTACTGAGGACTCATTTGTCTTTAGTGGCGAATGGTTCCCTGTTAGGGCTTCTGGAAAGTGCCTTCTAGGTTTTGTTCCTTTCAATTTGTACCTCCATATTCCATATTTTCACTACCTCAGCCCTATTGAGGACTCATTCACCTTTAGTGGCAAATGGGTCCTTTTAGGGTTTCGGAAAACTAACTTCAGGGTTTTGTTCCTTGATATCTACAACTCAAGATTCCCATTTATCAGCTCCCGAAAGTCTGAAATAAATTTTGTAGCCTCCTTTGTTTGATCTTGCACTATAAATGACAATCTTGCAACTTGACAACTTTTGCAATTTTGCTCCAGATCTTGCTCTTCAACCTAAACCTACAATCACACATGCAAGAGGAGAAAAATGTTGTTTGTTAGGGAATAGGGGTTTGCCTCGATCAAACCCCTTTTAGGTAATTAAACCAATTGATGAAATAATGAAATTGAAGCATGAAACATGGAATATGTAATTGATGATACTTTGGATGTTGTCTTGGAGTACAAATCTGCAAACTAACATGAAGTGGCCATGGAAAATGTAGATCTTGATCTCAAATAGATGTGAAGCAATGCTTGCAAGAAGGATCTTCAATGCTACATCAACAATCTTGGCTCAACAACATGCATGAATGCATAAAACCCTTGACATGATGAAATGATCTTGAATTGCTGCAATAAACATTTGAAATCTGCCTTGAAATGCCTTAGAAAATGCTCTTGTAGACTCTTGTAGACTCAAATTTGCTATAAGGATGCTTTCTCAAAGGTTCTAGGTGAAACAATGTGAATTAACCCCTTATTTATACTAAATTGAGAGATTAACCCCGAAATTCAAAGAATTCAATCCGACCTCAGATCTGGGTATTAAAATTATAAGGATCCCGCCACAATTAAATTCAAAAATAGGGGTCCTATTAAGGGAGGACCAATTAAATTCAAAAATAGGGGTCCTGTTAATTACTGTTTGTTCTTTGTTTTTTATTATTAATTGCTGCCTTTGAGTGCTGCCTTTTCATCTATTGCTGCCCAAGAATAATGATATTAATCACTGGTTTTTTTTGTTTGGAATAATCGCTGCTTTAGAACCACTGCTGTTTTTCATAACTTTTGTCTTTTTCCTTATTTTGTCTTGTTCTGTTTTGATAAGGACCTGATTTTGCTTAATGTTATCATCATCATACATTAAGTCATTGTGATGTTCATTTCCCTTTGACATCAATGACAATTAATGTAACATTTTTGACATCAAACTTAGACAACGAATTCCTTCCACAATGGCTTTGATATCAAAGATAATCAAACCAACAATCTTGCTCATACTCTTGACATCAATGACTCCGTTTTTTCACTTTTGACATCAATGACAATATTTCCAACAAGATTGACCCATACAACTTAATATAATGCTGATTAATCATGATAGTTTGGTAGTTTCAGTGTTCATTTCTATTTTAGGGTTTTGGGTTTATACATATGGCTATAGATAGCCATGCACATTCGTACATGCATATAATGTTGAGTCAATTATGCTTTATTTAATCCCACCAAACATCCCTTTTCCTGCCAGATACTTATTTGGTCAGTAGCTATTGGGTCTAGAGACCATATCTATGTGGGTAGAGATTATCCTCCCAGATTTGGAGAATTAACGAGAGCAGTTGGAATGTATGCTTCTTAATTTTGTGACTAGCCTTTTCTGTGCAATCTCATCTCTAGTTATCAGGTACAACACTATAAAGGCATTGGATTGCATCTGTGCAGCTACTGCTGTAGTTAGTCTCTGATAGTGGTAGTCCTTTCCCCTTATTTCATACATGCAAGATATAATGGTTATGGTATGGATTGTTATAGTTTAAATTGTAGAGTCAGTCAGCCTCCCTTCAATTTTGCAGAACATTCCCCATACACTATCAGGTAATTATTTGGTCTGTAGCTGTGTTAGGTGTGACCTAAAACTTTTGCATTCATCATAATCAAGCTGACTGCCCTCCCAAATCTGGAGTACTAATTGAAGCTATAACCATTCCACCATACCTCATTTATAAAGAGACATCATTCTCAACGTGTTTTTTTAGGCAGTTCAATTCTCTCAAGTGCCCATTGATTGGAAGCTTGCTCCAATAAAATTCTTAACCTCCTATTTGATCCCTAGATTTGCCAATGAATCTGCTACATGATTGATATACCTGGGCTTGTGGCTAAATCTTACTCTTGGTATTACCATTTACAATGGGCCACATAGGAATTCCTTCTTTAGGTGTATTGGGCAAGCCACAAATCATAGGCAGGATAGATACATTAGGTAGAAGCATGCTTCTAATGATGTCCTTAAGAGTTCTTGATAGCCTTAGTGACTTCCTTGACCACCCTGTTCATGGGATTCCTAGAAATCTTCCTACAGGTACTACTGGTCGTTATATTGTCAATGAATTCTAGATCATAGTCCTCTCTATTCATGATCACTATAGTGTTAGCTCCTGCTTTCAGAATGATAATATTTTTTTTATCCCTAATTTTTCAAGTAAATTAGTCAAATTGCTTCCTAGGGGTTGCCTTCCGAGTTCTTGTGTGCAAATTTTAGTTGTCTCTTTGGTTGCTTCTTCTGGAACACCATTTAAGCTATTTCAGTGCTCCATAATATCCTCATAAGCAACATTGCTTGGAGCCACTGTGAAACTTAAACCCTTATTTAATATATTTTGGGTTGGATTAAACCAATCAACTGGAAAGATTTAGAAATTTAAATCTATTCCTTACCTAGTTTTTTATCTATTCTCCAATATGGTTATAATTCGTAGATTGATTATGTATGGTTTATTTGTAGCTTCTTTGTAGATCTCATTAGCAGTGCTTCTATCATAAATCTTTCTTTTTATGGATATCTGGTTGCTGCTTATATAATGTATAGTTTAAACTTTAGCTACTGTTTATCAAAGAGACTGAACCTAGAGCATAAATGTGTTTTAAGAGGTCTCTACTCAAATGTTTATGCTTTCCCTGTGATGACTGTTACAGCGTCCACTGCATAAGAACTGAATGATCAATAAAAGAAATGGTAATTCTTATATCTATAGCCACCTTTATAAACTCCTTTGATCCTAAAAAATATCACTTATCTCGTCAAAGAAAACATTTAATTTAAGTAAAGATTATTCGATATATTTTATTATAATTGTCTATCAATATTACAATTATTTCTCCTCTTCAAATGGTAATTTTATTTTCTTTACCTTGTTATTGACATCGTAAGGTACTGCACAATCTACAGGATAATTTAAGCAATCCACTTACAAAAACAACTGATGAGAGGCAAGGAGGGAAAATCAAGTCTGCTTTATTGCAAGAACTTGATTTGAGATATTTCACACCTCGCGAGGTACAATTTTATGTGTATAACAGAAAAAGAGAAATTTTGTTATCATGTGCATACTATAGATTGCCACTTGAAGTTTTGGGTTCTAATCATTTCAGGTCTCTAATCTGCACTCCTTTCCAGGAGAGTTCGAATTTCCAGATCATGTTAGTCTAAGGCAAAGGTGTGTTAAACAGAATTTATTTCCTTGATATGGATATCATGGTAGTGGCAAACTTTCTAAAGCCTTGTAAATTGGATACAATAACTAAAATATCTGATAAAGCATAGTTGTGTTGGCATGCATTCAGTAATCAAGTCATCATTGTTGTAGCCTCAAATACGAGGAAGAAACTTCTCTTGGGCCTGCATTTGATATGCATGACATTTGAGCTTATAAGTAAAAGTTTGAAAATCTTTTAACAATTTTAACAATTTTCTGATTTTTTGTAAGTTTTTGCAACTTTGAATAACAGTAGAACTCTAAAATTCTGATAACATGAAATTTTAAGCCAAACTGAAATAATGGCTGAAATCCACAACTGTTGATAACAAATTATATATTTTTTATATTACAGCAACCACATATTATTCAAAATATTTAAATTTTAAATATTGTTAAAACTAAGAGTTGCTGAAGGCACTTACAAAATTATAGTCGAGAGTCTAGACTTGAGTTTGGCCGTATGGACACTCAAGAGATAAATGGACAACCAATAAAGAAGGCCTAGTTAATGCGATCCCTCTTTTTAAATGTACATTAGCTTAATTGAGAGGCAGTATGACAGCTATTTTCATAGTTTTCAAACTCATTAAAAGCAGCGACTCTTTTTCAAAATGTATGGAGACCAAAGAAAAACTGTCCTCTTTGCCTGGTCATGCCACTCTCATGCTTTGTCTTGTGTGGCAGGTGCTAGGGGTTTGTGCGGCCTAACAAGATTGATGAAACACATGCTTATACTAAGAGGGGAGGGGCGGAGGTGTGAATCTGTATATTACAATCTTTTACTTTTTCAACTTAACAATCACAAAACTCAATCACACAAGATCCACACACATAAGAGACACAAGTTTTTACGTTGAAACCCTTTTGGGAGAAAACCACGGTCGAAGGATTGCTTGGATCTACAGTCCAAATCCAGCCTCTGCAAAATAAAATCTTCTTACAAATCTTCGTAGGCACCAACACACTGGAGAAACCAATCTCCACAATTGGATACCAACCCAGCAAGAGACACCAACCTCTTTTAATGAGAGGCACCAACCTCTAGATCTTCTTAGTTAGGAGGCACCAACCTCCAAACAAATAAGATGATAAATATTTGAAACTTCTTCTTGAATCATCTCTAATTCACCTTCACAAATCTGCTCAAAATGTCTGCTAGATATCAGCCTCTAGATCTGCTATAATTCTTTCTCAAAATCTGCCTTAAATCTGCCATAATTTCCTTTTAGATCTGCTATAACTCTCTCAAAATCTGCCTCAAATCTGCAATAAAAATTAACTTGAAAGGTCTGCTCAAATCTGCTATACTCTCCTTTTAGATCTGCTAGGAATATTTCTTTTATATTCTTCACATAAATCTGCTCTTATTCTTCCTCAAAATCTGCTTTTAAAATCAGAAAGATATTCTATTTATTTCTTTCCTTCAAAACTCCTTCACAATCTTTTATTATATCTTCTCCAAAGAGGGCGACCACATAGAAAAGACATATCCCTTGCCAAGAGAGGCAACCTTTATTTATAAGTGCCGCCTTTTCATAACAAAATGTGGCCGCAACAATTGAGGGGTCGGCCCCTTTTAAAGAAATTTATTTATTTAATTTTAATTTCCCCAAATGGAGCGGCACTATAAGGTGGTCGGCTCATTATTGTTTAGATTTAATTTTATTAATTTTTATTTATATTTCCTTTATCTTGGGCGCTACTACAAGGGTCAGCTGGCATTAGTTTGATTCAATTTTATCTGCACATTGCTGCCATGGTAAGATAAAATCTGTCCTTGGAGTGGATCTGTCCTTTGGCATTCAATTTGTTTAAGCAACACGACTCTCCTTTGACATCAATGACAAAAATGCTAACAATCTTCCCCTTTGTCATTGATGGTAACCTTGCATAGAAATAATTTGTGAATGTAGAAAGAACGTAATACTCTTCCTCTCTTTGTTTCCCCCCCTTACTCTACTTCTCCCCCTTTGACATCAATGGAAAAAGGGTTGCTGATCCAACTTTGACCTTTCTTCACGGGGCTAGAAGATAATCCAATGATTAGCTCACCCTGAAATTATGCTTGTCCTTAGGAATTTGTGTTTGGATGAGATTGATATTACTCCCAATTTCTGCCTTAAGTACTCAAAAGTCTCCTTAGGAAGGGGCTTTGTGAAGATATCTGGAATGTGTTCTTGTGCAGCAATATATCCCAACTCCACCTACTGATCAACCGATTGCTCTCTTAAGAAATGATATTTGATTGGAATGTACTTTGTCTTGGAGTACATAACCAGACTCTTCGAGATATTAATTGCACTTGTATTATCAAAGAATATGGAAATGGGATGATCATATTCAACCTTAATGTCCTTCAATGTTTGCTTCATCCATAGAACCTGTGTGCAACAAGCTGTTGCTGCTATGTATTCCACCTCTGTTGTGGATAATGAGGTTGAAGCCTATTTCTTACTCATCCAAGATATGAGATTGATACCAAGGAAAAATACTCCACTTGTACTCTTTTTGTCATCAACGCTGCCAACCCAATCCGCATCTGTATATGCTGATACAGGGAAATCTTCATTTCTTGAATACAACAAATCAAAATCCATAGTGTACTTTAGATATTTGAATATTCTTTTAACTGCTTGCACATGAGTGTTTTTTGGTGCAGCTTGTAATCATGCCACCAAACCAACTGCTTGCGTAATATCATGCCTTGTAGCTGTCACATATAATAAACTCCCAATCATGGACCTATATAGAGTTTGATTAGCCTTAGGGGATTCATCATCCTTACTCAATTTGCAACCTATAACCATGGGTGTACTCATAGGATTGCAATCCTCCATCCTAGATTTCTTCGACATCCTTAATATACTTGGTTTGTGAAATAAATATCATGTTATCTGATTGAGAAATTTGCAACCCCTTGAAAAAAGGATAACTCACCAGGCATTTTGAACTCCTTTTGCATGTTCATGGAAAACTCTTGACACATCTTATCACTGCTACCTTCAAAAATAATGTCATCCACATAAACTAATACCCTTTTTGAAGCCTTGCTGTTGTAGATACTTGTCCAATCTTTAGTACCAAGCCCTGGGGGCTTGTTTCAGCCCATAAAGTGCCTTCCTTAGCCTGCATACACAGTCCTCATTCTTTGATAGGAGAAACCCTTTTGGCTTTTCAATAACACTTCTTCCTCTCGGTTCCCATTGAGAAAAGTTGACTTGACATCCATTTGATAGACTTTGAAATTCTTGAAGCAAGCAAATGCTAAAAACATCCATATAGCCACCATACAAGCAATAAAGGAAAAAGTTTCTTCGAAGTCAATTCCTTCGACTTGAGCATATCCCTTGCATACTAATCTCGCCTTGTTCCTCACAACTTGGCCATCCTCATTTAACTTGTTCCTAAATACCCACTTAGTGCCAATCACATTCTTATCCTCATTTATCAAGTGCATACTATAGATTGCCACTTGAAGTTTTGGGTTCTAATCATTTCAGGTCTCTAATCTGCACTCCTTTCCAGGAGAGTTTGAATTTCCAGATCATGTTAGTCTTGGGACAAGTTCCCAAGTTTCATTCTTCTCAATTTGATCCAACTCTTCCATAGACTTTATCCAATGCTTGTCTTCACTTGCTTCTGTAAAGTTCTTTAGTTCTATTTTGGAGAGCAAGGACAGGTTCATATGTTCTAATGTACTAGAAAATCTCCTTGGAGTCTGAATTTTTGTATCTTTATCACCAAGAATTAAATCTTCTTGATGATTCCTTTGAACAAATCTAGATGGTGCCTTTGATGGTCTCTTTGTGTATCTTTGCTCAACTTCCTCATTTTCAATTTCTTCCTCTACTTCCTCTTCCTTGCATGCTGATCTCACCTTGTTCCTCACAACTCGGCCATCCTTATTTAACTTGTTCCTGAATACCCACTTAGTGCCAATCACATTCTTATCCTTAGGTCTTGGGACAAGTTCCCATGTTCCATTTTTCTTTATTTGATCCAACTCCTCTTCCATAGCTTGTTATCCAATGCTCATCTTTACTTGTTTTTGTAAAGTTCTTCGGTTCTATTTTGGAGAGCAAGGACAGGTTCGCATGTTCAAATATACTGGAAAATCTCCTTCTAGTCTGAAAAAGACAAAAGGCAAACCTCACCTCCAACCTGATTGAATGATATCCTAGAAAATCTCCTTCTAGTTTAGACAGCGAGAACCAATTAGAGGAATATAAAACTTTAATTAGAGATCATCAAATAATGCAAATCATGTACATTGTATCTGTATAATAACTGACAGGCAAGTAGGCTATGCACAAAAATCAGGTGTTTTTGTAAAGATACCAATATAATCTACGATAAACAGTGACAAGGCAGTTCAAGTACACATGAGAGGTCCTGTAATAAGCTACAAACTGTCCTACTGAAATAAGAGTCCTGGGGATGTCAGCAAACCATGTATAGAAATTCAAATTATGCATTAGTTAATCTCGATCTGTCTCTGGAATATTCTAGGTTGCTTTGAATTGGGTGTGATTAATTTAGTCATGTATTACATTTGGGTAAATTTGAAAGTGCTTTACTTGTATCCTTCATGCTTTCTGGGTTCTATTTTGCAGGTATGCATTGCTTGGCAATAGTCTTAGTGTTGCTGTAGTGGCACCTTTATTGAAGTACCTATTCACGGATTAGGCCTTCAATTTTGAGAAGGCATGTTTTGGCGGACATCGATACAAACTGTCTCAGTGAGTATGGTAGAGCTTGAAACACAATTAGAATGGGACTTATGTTGCCATCCACATTATTTTGTCCTATCTACTCTGACAGATTTAAATGTGGGAAAGCAAAATGCACTCTATGGAAATTAAACAAATTTGTCAGGGGAATGTATTTCTTTGTAGAGGATATTATGGATTGGGATGTTTCATTTCCTTGTGTTAACCTATTTTAATTATATGTGGAACAGTCTATTACAGTGAGTTTCTGACAAGTTTCTTATTGTTTTCTCACGTACAACATTTTACAACATTTTGTTTTCTTCCAAAAAAGTAAACTTATATTAGTATAGAACTTTGAGGTATACAAGACAGGAATAACTATAGCTGAAATGGCTATCCAAGACAACAAGAGAAGCTTTTCAACAGCAGGAAATTACAAAGGAATTAACGTGTTCAGTTGGATCGAGTTTTATCTATACACAGCGGCAAAAGTTTAATTTTCCATATTATATGGAGCTTTTAAGATATTGCTTTTTTTTTTCATGTATAATACTTTATAGGACATAGTGATCATTGATCTAATTGGGAGGGTAAGTGCCACTTACCCTCGAGAAATTGCTGAGTTGCCATGGAGATGAAGCAGAGATATGAGGTTTGAAGAGTGTCTTTGTCCCTGTTCCTCGTGATCCTTTATTATGTCTGCTATTTACCTTTTTGAAGCTTCAGGCACAAGCAAAATCATTGATTGCCAACAAGGATTTTTCATTTTAGTCAACTACTTTGTGTAACTTGTCCATTCATTCATTCATTGTATCATTTTTCCTCATCTCTTTAGTGTATGGTGCATGAGCCTTGAGAGAACAACCTCCAGATAAGATAGGATTATGAATCCCTTATCATCACCTTCAGTATGAATACCTTCAGTATGAATGTACGACAGAGATATACTGAAAGAAGTAGCAACTTTTAATGAATTAAAGATGAAAAGTAATATGATGCTTATAGACTCTGAAATACCTTTAACATACTATCTAATGAAATGGTTTTAACATTCTGAGGCACTTCTCAAGGTCTTGTTCAGATATTTATTATGAGAAAATGCACAATAAACACTCCTTTAGGAGAAACAGTATCTCAGTAGCACCTGTTTGGATTGCACCTATTAATGTGGATGGTAAAATATTGAATTGAACTTTTTTTCATCCTTTGTGTTGCTAATGAGTTGAGGACAAGCCATAGGATTGAAATCGAGAGGAATTAAAAGCTAGCCAGTGGAAGAGGCCAGTCAGTGAAAACATTGCTTTGGCCTCTCGGTGTTAATTTATAGTTATAAGTAAAATGGTCTAATTAAATTTAATATAATTGTCTTGCTTGATTCTTTACATACATATTCAGTTAAATAAAAGTATCATAGAATTAAGCTAGTTTTCTTTTATAAAAAACCTCTTTACATATGTTGTCTTTTTATTAATCTAAAAGGATTTTAGAGGGACATAATTGTAAAGTTGTAATTATATGAAATGTGAATCAATTTTTTTAACATAAAGAATTGAAAAAATAAAACAATTTGAATCTTGAAATATTAATAAAAAATCACACAATTAGTAATTTATCACATAAATTTAAATGAGTTAATGACAACTAATAAGAATTGTTTAAGATTATTTAATAAAAATTGATAATAATTGTTTAATGAATTTTCATATTGTTTAATTGTTTTAGTGTGTAATACTTAATGTTAAATGACTAGTCTAAGTTCAATATAGTTATGTCTTGTAATATACTAAATCTATTTGCTTGCAAGGTTGGGAGGTGGAGCTCTCACCACCAAGCATAAATTAAGGCCTACAAAACCACACAACTTTTACCAACTTTGTTTTTTGCAAATAGCATTTCCTTACTATTTTTGAAACTTGGGAGCAATTTGGAATGAGACTTAGACACCTATTTATTTCTTTGTGCATGTTGAGGGTTTGGGTGGGGCCCATAGACCATTAGAGTTAAAGCTTGTCAAACATTGATTGAAAACATTTTTATTTTTTAATATTGACCTTTTCATTTTCTTGCCATGGGACAATTGAGACTCCCGGGAGGCCTCTGGACATCTCAAGGATGTCTCTAAGTCCCCAAATTGTCCCCACACCAAGGGGATGTCTTGAAAATGTCCCTTGCTTGAAGGGGACATCCCCAAAATGTTCTCAAGTCTAGAGTAGAGGTTGTGTGATGGCATGGGGATGTCTCCCTCAAGTCCTTGTATATTGAAAACAAGGGGATTTGGGTGGAACATTGGTTTCTACTCTAGAATTGAAAAGAAGTTTTCTTATTAAATTACTAAGCATCTTTCCTTGATAGAGAAATTCCAAGTGTACTCCAAAATTCTTGCAGCCACCCATGTGTATTATTCTTCCTATTGTGCTCCCTCTAAGGTCTTCTACTTGAAGTTGGAGAAGCTTCTCTAGGATTTTTTGTGGCCTTCCTTTGGTGACCACAATGGATTTCATCATGTTACTTGGGAATTTTTTTCCTCCCTTGTGAGTCTAGAGTGTTAGGGTGGTTATCCACTCAACTACAAGGGTTGGCTCTTAGCATCAAATGGATTTTTCATGCCCTCACTAGAAATGAAGCCTGGAAGAATTTTCTTTTGTGTTGTATTTCCTCTAGCTACCCATTTCATCAACCTACCTAGAAGGGGATTGGTCTTCAAACCCTTATTACCATGAAGGATTCTATTGAAGGAACTTTAGTGGCCAAAATAATTTAGCATGCATGGGACGTTATTAAGCCATGGATTTCTTAGAATGGGTCCAATTTTAGAGAGGACCTTTCTCTCAATCAACATAATCTCTAATGGTCTCCTATTTTCCAAGATCAAAACCACCACCTTAATTGTTTGTCATGGGTGAAGGCTTTATAGATTCATAAATAAAGTATCCAATGCTCGTAGTTTCCAAAAGATTTATGAGTCTTATTTCCTAGGATGAGCTTAAGGATATATTTCATCTTTCTTGTGAAGAACATGATACCTTTATAACTTTCATGAAGGTTATTCTTGTTGATATGGTTCACAAAATGAGAATTAAGTCTTGCAAACCATGCTAGAAAATTTGAAAGTGGGGTCCAAACACCTCCCGTTGCAACAAGAAGTTGTGGCTTGGCTATTATTGGCTTTCTCTGTATTCACCCATGGTCCCCAATTTAAACCTAAGATGACATTTGTAATCATCAATCTTAGTTTGGCAATGTAGATTTCTCAATTTACGGTCTACTATTTTGGATCATGAATTAGCCCACTTTTCTTAGTGTATTATTTTTCAAGGCTTTCCATTGGGGTCATGGTTAATTCATATGGGCATTCAAGACCTTCATTTCTATTTTTATAGATAGTTGGAGTCTTTTAAACAAATTTACTAGTTTTGTCCTCAAGTTTAACATCTCTGAAATTTGATTCATGATTTCTTTTGGCCCTTCTAGTTGGAGATTTTTTCTTGCATATGGTTCTTTTTGGGGATTAGTCTCACATTCCCCATAAATTCAATTAGACTTGCCATGCTTTCTAGGTGGATATTCTCTTCAAATTTTGGGAAGATAGAAGTTTTACTATTTTTTCTCATTGTATAGTTGACTAGAGTTTTTTATTTTTTCTAAAGCTACTATATATTCTAATGCATTTTTGTATATCTTTTTGCAATCCAACAAGGTTGACTTGGAGGTGGCTCACCTTTAGGAATTACTTGACCAGTGGGGAATGCCCCTTTTATTATGGATAAAATTCCTCTATAGCCTTCTTCTTCCCAAGGTTGCTCACCTTCTCATGAGCATCAATGAGGTAGGAGTCTCTCAACTCATGATAATCAAGTTGCTCATCTCCAAGTTTCTCCCCTAACTAATCAAAGGGATTAGACTCACAGAGTGCATCAAAACCCGTTCAACAATGCTCGACCTTGCCTCTCCCTTAAAGATCTACTCTTGGGTGGCTTTTGGGGGTGAATCTAAGTGGCCTTCTAACAGTGCTCCCAGGTGGTCATCTACTAATAATTCCAAATGATTTGATCCTATAAAATTTTCTCAACTAACATTGGTTATTTCCCTAGCTCGCAAAGAAGACAAAGGAAACTATGATGATGGATGGGGTCCCTCTGATTTCACTCCAAACCTTGTTGATGTATGGAGTAGGCCAAGTGACCAGGACCCACTATCTCCACCTATTACAACTAGTCTTGCTACTTAGTGGCCTTTTTTATGTAATGGTGTTTTGATATGAGCTCTACCCTGTGTGAACTCTTAGGGTGTGTTTTCATGTCCACCCACCCTTTTTTATGAATATGTGTACTTTTATTATCTTTTGAATAGAAAAGCTAACACTTGTTCATCAAAAAAGTAGAACTTAGGACATACTAAAGGAATACAAATTAAAACAAATAGAATTACAAAATAGAAATTTACAAAACCAATAAAAAATGTAGTCTTATAATTTGATTTAGTTTGTTATTTTATTCTTGTTATATCTCTCTAAAATTACAACATGGGTATTCGTTGCTTTAAAATTAACCTCCTTATTCTTAAACTACACGACCATGTCTTAGAAAATCTACCAGTTGTTTTCTTGCATGCTTGATTATAATTGTTCAAATTCATTAAAAAATTCATTGTTGGTATAATTTCAAGTTGTCTAAAGATGTTTTCAATTTTTTTTATTATTTTTTTATATGATAAGTTATTAGATGAACATTATTCCATATATTTATAATATAAGATTATATATAATAATAAATTTATTTCTATATATTTAAAGAATTAATAAATATTTATCTATAATTAATAATTTACATATATTATAAATTATTAATTACAAATAACTGAAGAAATACAACATTATTACATAACTACAATTTAATAGTTTAAATCATATAAACTCAACTTATTATTATGAAGAGGAAAAAATACTTTAAAAAAAGTACACAATCTCCATTAAAAGTGGAAAAAATGCCACAATTCCAAAAAGGATGTGAATAGCCTTCTTGATTTTTTTTTACAGAAAACAAAACCAGAGGTAGGTCATTGAGTTGCACCAACAGATTCCATCAAACTGAAGATGTACAATAGATTTACCAACATTGGATAGCCAAATGGAAGAGTAGAATATGCAAGCACCAATGAAAATATTATTTTTCATTATTGTTTTCCTTTTGGAGCCAAACTAATCTGTTGCTTCTTTGATGTTGTTCAATTTATAACTCTCTTATAACTTTTCATATTTTAATATAAACAGATATTTTTAGCGTCATGTCCATCATCAGTTCTTCTTTAAGCTTTTATTAGAGTAACACCAATAAGAAGATAATCACAGTAAGACATATTCATTCTACAAAGTCATATTTGATCCTGAAAAGAACTATTTAAGACAACAGCCACCACAACAACCTGCCCTAACAACACAGCAGTTAGGAGCTCCAACACCTGCCATTATTACAAATAAAAGAAAACTAATAAACTGAACTAGAAACTCTTCATGAATACCGATTTATAACATATCACCAAACTACAGATTATATTATTGCAGAATGAAGCGAAAACCTTGTGCTGCTGCAACAATGGAAGACAAGAAGAGGAAGCCATAGGTCAACATTATCACAATTCGATTGAATTTAAAGAGTGCCATGCTTACAGATAACAAGACTACTGGGAGGATAAGAGATTTTATGGACAGAAATTAGTCATTTGGTGAGCAGTCACTATCTGATTCACTAATCATTCCTATATGAACGGTAGTTTTTGACTCACCAATCACTATCTGCTTACGGTGTTTGCGTGCAGTTTACGTAAGGATCTGGTGCGGTTGTCGTACAGTGGATGTAGATACTCTTCTAAAATAATGACCTAACTGTGTAGTGGTTCAAGGTTTTCTCTTTTAACCATTAATCTAAGGGAAAAATATATATTTTTGATAATTTTTTAAAATAAATTATTATTCATATTAAATATATTAAGAGTAAGAGTTGGAAATGATAATGTTTAGAATTTTAAATGGTAGATATAAGTATTTAATTTTACGTTTAAGGTAGAATACATTATGTTAAATGTTTTAAATTGATTTATATAATTAAAAAATAGAGTTTGATTGAGAATGTATCAAAGTGAAAAAGAATTGTGTTTTTCTACTAGGATCATTTCGACAACTAACAAATCAATCTTCTTAGTATGGATCTAAATCTTGAGCTCACAAATATGATATTTGCTAATTACTAGATGTGTGCTTTCAACTCTCCTTGAAGTTCTCAATTTGATTTTTGTATACAAATTTAATTTGTGTGCTTGGGGGTTTTAACATGACAATGATACACCTTGCTTTATGTCAAATCTTAGTAAGGATTCTAAGTCAATGGCTTTGAATGACATCAAGAACAAAAAAAAGTGTCAAGTGTGCACCAAAATGGTGATGTCGTGTTGATATCACTAGATATATTTTTTAGGATCTATTGAATGACATTTGTTTTTTTTTTTTGTATGGGTTTTTGTAAAATATATTTTTGGTACCTAAATTGAATGTCCAACCCTTAGGATTGTTAAAATCAAACTTGTTCCAAACTTAAAGAGGTCATTTCATTGGTCAAAAATAGAATGTGAGCACATGTTACAACATACTCATGTTATGAAAATACATGTAAACCTTAATGTGTGCATATTATAATGCACAAACATTGTATATTATAAAGATGAATGTATTTTGAAGAATTATGAAATTTTTTCATATTTTTGGTCCCCAAATTTTTGCACTTACCTACAAATAGATATTATATTTAATAGCCAGAAACTACTTTCAATAACTAATATGACATTGCATTCAACAACTAGATACTAAATAAGCATGTTATAGTCCATATGAATTTATTAAAGAGATTTTGTTAGCAACCTTGTGTACCCCGTCCAATTAGTTAGATGTAGTAAATGAAATTCATTTATATGGGAGTAGATAAAATTAGATAAACAATGTAAATATTAATGATCATATAGCAAAATAAAGATACTAGTGACATCATTCAAATCAAGATCAAGATATTCTCATGAAAGAAAAATTAATGACAAGTAGAAAATACCACCAATGTTACCTCAAGAGGGGATCTTGGAGTTTTTGGTGTTTTGGGGCTTTCTCTAGGGGGGAAAAGAAATTTGAGACCAGTTCATCATGGGCGCAGGAGGGAGAGGATTGATTGTACTAGTCACTGGTGTCCCCCTGCTCTAGGGGAGTTGAAAATTAATACTGATGGCTCCTCTAGAGGCAATCTTTGGCACGCTAGTGTTGGTGGCATTGGCAGAGATAGTTCGGGAGTGGTGGTGTTTTCCTTCTCTATTTATAGAGGTCAACATACTAATAACCTCATGGAGGCTTTAGCCATTCTCTTGGCGTTAGAACAAGCTTGTGCTCTGGGGTGGAGGAGAATTGTTTGTGAATTTGATTCTCAGGTTGTTATTGATCTTGTTAATAAGAGGCAGTTTGAGGAGGTTAACTGGTAGCTGGCGGTGGTGGTTAAGAAAATTGTTGCCTTGAGCACTGCTTTAGATTCTATTACTTTATGTCATATCCCTTAGGAGTGGAATAAGGTGGCTAATGGCTTGGCTAGGTGGGATTCTAAGCAGATGGGAACTTGGAATGTGGTGGATTGGGGCAATCTTCCTGAAGGTTTGGCCCTTTCTCTTGAAGATTTAGTTACAGAAGATATGAGGCGCTTCTTGGGTGTAACTTGATTTTGTGTTGTTTTGGTTCCCTTGATGAGTTTATTCTACTGCTTTGTATTGCTCTTCTGATTTAATAAAGTTTTTTACCCAAAAAATGTTACCTCAAGAGGGTCATTGATTAGTGAAAAATATATAAACACTAGATATGATATATTGTTAGCACAAATCATATGTTAGATATCATTCTAGTAAGATTATTAGAAAATAATATCATGGACCATAAAATATCATAAATGAGTAGAATTGTGATAACCTTGAGAGGCCATGTGATCAACATAAAAAGGATAATTATTAGTAAATTTGCATGTGAGTAGGATAATAATGATCATGAAAAATATATTGAATAATCTTGGTAGAATATGCCATGACTAGTAATGATTATAACTAGGAAAATCCTTGACATTAATGGGATCTTATAAAATGACATGAAAAATTGTCAACCTCACCATTTGTAAGATATAAGTATGATAAGCACAAGATTATATGTAAAAATTAGAGGATAATAACATGTAATAATAAAAATAGAAGAATGTGAACATAATTAACTAAGGGCCATAAATTTCCCTCACTATTTCCCCACTAGTAGTGACACCTAAGGAAGTTACCTATGATAATAGATTAATAAGTACTTGGAAACATATAAAAGGTCCATACAAGATACCATTAGAATTGAGATAATAAAAAATCATTTTCTAAATTTATCCTACACATAACTATGGAAGCAAAAGATTTCACCTCCTCATGGGCATGTATAAGCAATGATATGGTAAGATATATTTCTAGTGTTCATGAATTAGAGGTTAATATTTAATAGCAAATTTTACCTATGAAAAATTCTCAAAATATTTTGATACTAGCATTACTAATCAATACATTTATAAGGGAAATTTCGCACTAAGATGTAACAGTGAAAAGTAAGCCATGTGTACAACCATATGGTACCTACGATCTATTTTAGAAGTGGAACCACTATATATGATTTAAGAAAATATATGTACCTAAAGTTGTAAATCGTAATGGAAATCACCATAATATATAATATGTCACATAAATCACTAAAATATACCACAAGAAATTGGAAATCAAAATGAATTCAAGAACCTGTAATGGAATCATAAACTAATGTAATATCACTAAGTAATTATGATAAAAAGGTGTCATGTAAAACTCAAGCTAGCTATATATGTGTGTGTTTGTGTGTGTGTAAGATCCTTTCATTTTTTCTTTCAACCACTTCTTAAGTCTTTAGATACATATATAATTCCTCTATGTTGTGTCTTTTACTATAATTTAATTGTGTCCAAAATTTATTTTTGATTATGACCAAGTTCATGACATTTAATATCTAATATTTTTTATAATATTATATCAAGTGGGCAATAAAATTATCAAATGGTATAAATAAATTTGAAGAATATATAGTGGATGTGTTGCTCTATATATAAGTAGATTTGATTTCATATGTATAATCATCTAGTAGAGGAGGTGGTGGTCATAGATATACTAATGGTCTATTATAATTGTTAGGATTAAATTTGTATTCTCCTACATGGAAGGTGTGTTCATCTAGAGTACCCTAGTCATCACCAAATAAAGCATTATCATTATTTATGGGATCCTAAATTTGGTTCCCATTATTTAGACTCTTATTTTCTAGCACTTCTATGATAGATTGATTGTTTGTAATAACCACTTTGGATTAATTGACCACTTGAAAAATGATTATATATCGGTAAGGATTGACATTTATTTGCTAAATTCCCTATTATTTTAAGTAAATTTGAAAACTCTATGAAGTGTAGAGGGTATAACCACATGACATGAATATAAGGAAAATAAAATAATAAATTTGTAAGTTAATCATCTAGACATCATATGAAATAGTTCCTTAAAAATAAGATATCATATTTTTCTAACATGGTTATATAAAATATTTAACTATTGTAAGAAATATTCATTGCATATGTTTATGCTAAATATTTTATCAATTAGGCACACTTAATATTGATATGTATAAAATTTTCCATGCAATATATTACTTAAATAGCTAAATTATCTTGATAGTTGACTTAGGTGGAAGATCCACATCCTTAAATAAAATATCATGGTTGGATTGGGACTTAATGTTTAAGTTCACAAATGCTACAATTTGATCGATTAACATCTAGAAACGAGAATATATAATAGTAGTAATAAACATATCAATTACTCAACAATGCACATGCACATAATATGTCAAGCGTTCTTCATTCATTAGATAGGCAATAAGTAGATCATACAGAATATGTGTTTGGTCCCTGACTACAAGTGAAAATGTGAATTATATTTCCAAATGATGTTGGTTGAGGACACCAACCTTTAGCAACTACATATTGCAACCAACCAATGTTTGAGGACTAATTCTCGATTACAACGTTTATTAATTAATTTGTGTTGATTATAATATTATTTATTTATCTATTTCCTTTACCGACTATATTAGCCCCTTAAAAATAAATTCATATTCCAGATGACTATAAACAAAATTAGGAGCTAATACCCAAATTAGAATTATTGAGATGGAGGTGAGAGGACATCCTTGGATGAATGGACGATGTCAGGGTGGATGTTGTCAAGCATAAATTCTACACCTTGCAAACCTCCTCTATGCAACTAGTGCTCAACCATGATCTTGCACACTCTTGCTACCTTCACCATTTGTGTAGCCTCCATTTGACATTTTTCTTGGTCAACTTCTTTGACCTTTTTTCCAATTTTTCCTCCATGGTTGTCACTCTACTTTGTCTCCTCCATCTTTGTCATCTTGGCCTCTACGATCGATACTTTGGCTCGCTCATTGGTGATAACCTATGTCTATGGAGCTAGTTGATCCTAATTTTTTGTGTATGCTCAGCTAAATCCTCTCATACCTTTTGCACCAATTGTAGAGCCTAAATTTTCTCCTACATAACATCATCCATGGATGTCATCTATCACTTCAACGTATAAAATGCATCCCTGAAGGAAGCCTTTATACCAAACATGAATGAAATTAGATGACCATATCTCCCTCCTATTGAAGGCCTTGTTAGATGCCAAGCCTTCAAAATTACTAGAGTCTCAACTCTAGGCCATCCTCTGGAAGTGAAAAAATGAGTTAATTCTTCCTCACACTTTGTCCACACAAATTCCAATATCTTGTGTACCTCCTTTTCCACCAATGGAGATTGTCCTATGTCTAATCGTTTGGATATATATCCCACTTCCTACATCACTATTTCCTTTTCCTGAAGGTCCTGAATGTATTAGAAGACTTTCTTGAGTGGCTCTATGTAAAAACCACCTCCTTCTTACAAGAAACTACTAGGATTGATTTACCATGTAGTAATTAACTAACATCACAAGTAAAATGAGATATAAATTTCTTTTTCTTTTCAAAATAGAATATGCAACTGCATAACAATACCATAAGAAATAAGGTTAGAGATCCCATATCTGGATACTTCTTTTCTTCAAAGACTTGGCATTTCATTTGCAAGAGGGAGAGCATCACTTAGGTTTTTTACCTCCAATCATGGACTGTGGTCCCCCACACATTTTCCTAACTGGAAGTGGCCCTACCCTTCAAAAAATGGTTAAGATAAGAACCCTCTTAGTTCTATCATTTGAGCTCTAGTGTTGTACCCTACTTAACTAATATCGTCATACAACTATGGATTCCTTCCAACTATGTAAGAAAACTTTGATTAGTTAAGCAATCTAGGCCATAGTGAACCAATAAGTGCATGCAGAGACTATACTGCACTCACTTTGTCCAAAGTATTTTTAATATATAAAATCACTACTTATGAGCGAAGTCATTTGTTAACTAACCCTAATCAACTTGGAGTGCCATATCTAACCAAGATTAACTCAAACTAATTGTTTGACCCATTGAATTAACACAAAGAAAATTTTCACGCAGCATACCTTGACTTTCTAGTCATACTCAACTGAGTTGATATAGTTTTACACCTTCTTTGAACTCTTGAGTTACTCAACGTAACTTTTAGGTCTTGACATCTACCACTAGTTCAAAGTATATTGGACATAGGAGAGTATCTACTCTCAGAATTATTTCCTTTGAATTCTTTTGTCGACAAGATAAAATAACTTGACTCAACTGGTCACAAAGTAATATAAAGGCTTCATATTCAAAATACCTTCATCTGGGTAGTTTTCAACTAATTGCATAACCCTTGAAGGGTTTAACTGTTCAAGAAAAAGGTAAATCTTATTTCCAAAGAAACTAATTCAATTCACAAAATCATTCAATAAGAGGAAAGAAAGGAAATATATCCCTTTAACAACCAAGCATTCTTATCAATAACTGGCACCTTTTTCTGCTTAATGCTCTTTTACCTCTTTTTCACTCAGCCTTACAATCTTGGTTCAAAACCCTCAAAGAAATAATGTTTTAGCATTTTTCATTCTTGTGTTCATTCATGAACTCTATTTACAACCATTTTCATTCAATAGAAGTTCAAAAACTAACAATACTTAAGCCATTTTCTCTACAATAAAAGTGAATCACACATTTAACACTTGTGGTTGATTCCATAATTCAACCTAGACCAGTCTATTGCAAGATTGGAATTTTGAGTATTTATACTCCTAACTAGTTTAAAGAATCATAACATTCCAAGATCCCTCAACAAGGTCAATTTAAAGAATAAAAAAAAAATCATTCATGAGAAAGAATTCAGTCATATATGCTCACTAGCTGATTTTAATACACCAATCTCAATATTTCACAAACAAATTAAGAACTAAGATAAATAAAGAATCACATGCCTGCTCACTATTTTGGGAGTTGTTGAGAGTAGTCCCTTTGCAAAGTCTAATGGTGACTCCTTTATTGCAGCTTTTCACTCTTAACCACAACAATGATAAGGTAAATATAGCAGGACTATCTCCCATGTAGCTATTTTTGCATAGAGTAAAGATTATAGTGCTTACTTTCTAACCACTTTATTTTAGAAAAATGAAACTCCAACTTCAGATAAACTCTCCATGGTTGCTAAAACCTTTTATATTTTTCACCATGCATTATCCTCTCTTATCTTTTCTTTTAAAAAGCGCCTAATGAATTAAGTCCCAATAGGATAAAAATTACATTTCATTTTAGTTAACTAATCAAGATGCTCAGCCAATAATTTTAACCTAACTTCCAATTCCATGAATCACAAGGCATATAATAGTTGTCAAGAATTAATTGAGGATCCCTCCACATGATACATATCCTCCAAATAAATCCTTTGACCTTACTTTGGAAGATTCAATTATTAAAAGTGGTTATCACAATATTTTTACGTGATGAAAGCCATGGTTTTCTATGTGGTAACTTTGAATTGCAAAACGATAAAGCTTACGCCACCTTCATGGCCTTATGCCTACAACCTTTCAAGGCTTGGAAAATGTGTTAAATAAATATAAACTAGCTTTTAAATTTAATCAACCTCCTCTTAAAAGAGTCGAGCATAACAAATATAACATATTCCTCTTTAAAAAAGAGACGAGCCAAAACACATAAGCTCCGCAACTAATTTAGATGTTGAAAATAATCATAGTATATAAATGTTAAACATTCAAAGAATAGAGATAATAACATTCTCATGCAAGGTCGACGATGATGGATATCACATCATTACATTGGCATAACCACCATAATATATAGAACTCAATGATAACCAAGATAATCAACGTTCAACTTGCAAATTTTAATATCAATAGTCATCAAATGGTAGCGTATATAATACAAAACTTTTAATGTATATGAGTATACATTGTTGGATGTTGTGGTTGTCATTGATGTCAACACTATTAGCATTGATGTATTGAAGGTTGTATATGTCGAGGATATTGAGAAAATTGTTAAAGAAAGAGTTGTAGGTTGCCAGTGGAACAGTGAAGGTCATGAAGGTGTCTTGCTCAGTATGTTGATGATCAATCATTGTGGACTAAAGGGTTTATTTCTGAGAGTATCTAGTTTATCCACCGGAAGTTTCAAAGGTCCACGTGAAGTTTTGATTGTGTTATGAACAATTGTGTTCTCACAGTTTTTATGTGGTTTCAATTAGTATTCCTGAGTGAAGTTTATGTAATTCTAGTAATTTTAGTTGTTGTGGATGTTTCTATATTGGTTCTTGTTGTTTTTGGATGCTTCTAGATCATTCTCTATCTTTGTTGCATGTCTATGTTGATCGGTGTGTTTGTGGTCGAAGATTTTTCTCATGTGTGTTTGGGTTTTCATATTCTTGGCTGACATGGTGGTTGTAACGTGTTGTGGATGCTGGGAGATTAAAATTTGAATGTTTGGCATGCTTGAGGATATTTTTTTGGGCCACAACATAATATTGGCTGACAGTGTTTAATTCGCATTGAAAATTTATTTGTAAATTTTGGCTGACATTGAAAATATGTTTTATATTTTTGTCGACAAAGTTGATGTAAATCCATGTTGCAGATATATAAGAGCAGATGGTTGTGCGAAGTTATGAATGTGTGTGGTGTGAAGAAGTTCTAGAGAAAGTGCAAGTGTGTGAATAGTGATCTAATCATTTGATTATAGAGAAGAGTGTGAAGAAGTTTGAGCGAAGTGTTAAGGAGTGTTTTTGTGCTTAACCGAAACTGTAATCAGGCTTTTATAGAAGCTATTTTCTTAGTTCATACCCTGCGGATCTTCTCCAAATTTATGTAAGACAGTGTGTCTTCCTTGGGTAGTGAGCCCTCTTGTATTTGAGCAGTGAGCTCTAGGAAGTGTGCCTGAATGCATGTGCATTCCCATTATTCTTCTTTATACTTTTAACAGGATATAATATTGTGGACTAACATCCATCGTGGTTTTTTTCCTAACAAGGTTTCCACGTAAAAATCTTGGTGTTTTATGTGTTTTTGATGTGTTGATTATTTATGGTTCATTATTCATATATTAGATTTGAGATTAAGTCAAGTTAATTTTGAAAAATTTAAATAATTTGTGACAACTAATTCACCCCCCTCTTAGTTGTTTCTCCTTTTTTTTTCAACAATTGGTATCAGAGCAGGTTCCTATGAAGAAGTTTAAAAGCTTGAGGTGATCTGAGATGGCATCATACAAGAAGGACAACCCTAGATTTGATGGAACAAACTACTCTCTGTGGAAAGCCAGAATGGAGTGCCATTTGAGGTGTATTGGTGAACCCTTTTAGAAGATTACAAAGACCAGATGTGTTATTCCTCATAATGGTCCTTTCACTCCTTAAAGAGGTTGAGATTAACATCAAGGCTATTGAAGCTTTGTTGAGTGCTCTGACAGATTCGGAAATGACAAATGTGATAGGTTTGAAGACAGCTCATGAGATTTGGATGAAGCTGGAGACTTTGTATGAAGGAGATGTACATGTGAAGGTCGCTAAGCTATAGAGTTTGAAAGGAAAGTATGAAAATTTGAAGATGGGTGAAGATAAAAATATTTCTTCTTTTATGCAAAGAGTAAATGAACTTGTGATGGATATTAGATGTGTCGGTAGTACCTTGGATGACCAAAAAATTGTAGCTAAAGTGCTCAGATCATTGCCTCCCTCTTACAAATCAAAGGCTCGTGCTATTGAAGAGTTTAGATTAGTAACAAATGTGACAAGGGATATGCTAATTGGTAAACTTGTTGCCTTTGAGTTGAGTGAATTTGGTGATTCTTCCCCTAAGACTGAATTTGCATTCAAGGATTATTTATCTAGAAGGAACAAGCAAAGATATGATCCAGGAGAGTGTTCAAGAAAAACATTCAAGTATGAGGAAGAGATGAAACAACTAGAAGATGAAGAAAGACAGGTTGAAGAGCTGGAAGCATTGATTGTGAAGAAAGAAGGCAAAGGACAAGGTAAGTATAAAGGAAAGTTTCCTATTAAATGTTTCTCTTGCAGTAAAATAGGTCATTTTGCTTCAAGGTTTCTTGAAAGAGTTCCTAGGTCTAAACCTAGCAAACCTAAATTTCAAAAGAAGTGTTATTTTGTTGAAGAAGGTGTGATTGATGAAGAATATGATAAAGAAAATGGAAATGAAGATGAATAGGTTTTCACTGCTATCAAGGAAAATGGTCTGGTGGCTACTAAATTTTCTAAAGATGAGAAAGCTCTTGCAACCCGAATTGAAGAAAAGGATGAATGGGTTATTGACAACAGATGCTCACATCATATGATTGGTGACAAAAGCAAATTTGTATGTCTAAAGAAATATGATGGTGGGGTTGTAAGATTCAGAGATAACAATGTTGGTGTGATTCATGGCAGAGGATCTATTTGTCTTGGTGGTAAACATAACACTGATGATGTTCTTTATGTTGAAGGCTTAAAACATAACCTATTGATTGTTGGACAAATGGTGGAAAAGGGTTATGATCTTTAGTTCAAAAATGGAAGATGCAGGATACTTGGAAGTTTTGGAAATATGATTGCTTCAAGTAAAAAGATAAGAGGTAATATTTTTCACCTGAGTGTTGCTAATGTAAGTTGTTTAATTGCTTAAGTAGATGAAATCTGGTTATGGCATAGGAGGTTGTGTCATGTGAATTTTGATAACGTTGTCAAGGTAAGCTCCACTCAAGCAGTAAGAGATCTACCTAAGCTAATGAAGCTTGCTAATACAATATGCAAGGAATGTCAAATGGGTAAATAGAATAGAGTTTATTTTCGGAGTAAAAAGCATCATTCTAATGGAGTACTGGAGCTAGTGCATACTGATCTATGTGGTCCCTCCATAATCAGAAGTCTACAAGGAGAAAGGTATTTTATGCTGCTTATTGATGATTACTCTAGGATGATATGGGTTGCTTTCTTAAGAGAAAAATGTGAAGCATTAGAGAAGTTCAAAAGTTTCAAAGCTATGGTAGAGAATGAGATAGGTCTAAAGATAAAATGCCTAAGGTCAGACAGAGGTGGTGAGTTCACCTCCAGGGAGTTCAATTCTTTCTATGAAGAGCATGGAATCAAAAGACAGTTATTGCTCCCTAAACCCCTCAATAGAATGGAGTTGTAGAGAGAGAGAAAATTTTTTTTGGATGCTGCTAGAACAATGATGATTGAAGGAAATGTGCCTCACATCTATTAGAGAGAATCTATAAACACTGTTGTGTACACTTTAAATCGGATAAATGTTAATGGTATTTCTAGTAAAACTCCTTTTGAGCTATGGTTTGGTTACAAGCCTACTATTAAATATTTCAAGATTTTTGGAAGCAAGTGCTACATTAAGAGAGATGAGGACATAGGAAAGTTTGATGCAAGGAGTGATGAAGGAATCTTTCTAGGTTACTCTACCAAGATCAAGGCTTACCAGTGTTATAATAGAAGATTGAGAAAAATGGTTGAAAGTGCAAATGTCAGAGTTGATGAGGACTCTGCTAGATCATCTAGATACTTGGGTATGATTCAGATGACTAGCTAGATAGTTCGGAAAAAGGGAAGAATGCTCAGACATAGAATCAAGTTCAAATTGTTATGGTAAATCAAGAAAGTCGGGAAGGAGAGACAAGTGGAAGTGCAAAAGAAAGAACAAAAGAACCAGAAGTGTGAGTGAATCCTAAAACTTTTAGGTATGTGAGATTGAATCATTGAGAGAATCAAATTATAGGAGAGAAGAATAAAGGTGTGTAGACTAGAAGAAGGATTACAGAAGAGTATTCCCTGATTTCCAAAACTGAGCCTAAAAATGTCAATGAAGCTTGTAATGATGAATACTAGATGGAAGCTATGAAGGAAGAACTGATGCAGATTGAAAAGAATGATACATGGATTCTTGTTCCCAAACCTAAAGCTAAAAATGTGATTGGTACTAAATGGGTCTTTCAAAATAAGCTAATTGAACAAGGTGAAGTGGTTCGGAATAAAACAAGACTGGTATGTAAAGGGTATTCACAAATGGAAGGTATTGATTTTGAAGAAACCTTTGCCCCTGTTGCCAGAATTGAAGGTGTAAGATTATTTCTTGCTTATGTTGCATATAAGAACTATAAATTCTATCAAATGGATGTGAAGTCATCTTTTTTGAATGGTGAGTTAAAAGAAGAAGTATATGTTGAACAACCGGATGTATTTCAACTAACTGACAAGGAAGGCATGGTTTTTCAATTGAAGAAAGCTCTATATGGACTCAAGCAAGCTCCTAGAGCATGGTATGCTAGACTGGATAAATACTTACTAAAGCTTGGATTCAATAAAGGTACTGCTGATAGCAACTTGTATTTTTAGTTGGATCATGATAAAGAGTTGATTATTGAAGTCTTTGTTGATAACATTATTTTTGGAGGAGATGATGATCTATGTATGAAGTTTGCTAATGAAATGAAAAGTGAATTTGAAATGAGTATGATTGGAGAGATGAAGTTCTTTTTGGGATTGCAAGTCACTCAGTTAGACAATGGGATCTCATATCTCCATCCAAATATGTGAGAGAGTTATTGAAGAAGTTTGGCATGGAAGACTCAAAACTTGTTGGTACACCCATGGTAACTGGATGCAAGTTAACACAAATGATGATTCTCTCAAGGAAAATCAAACAAGATACAAGTCAATGATTGGAAGATTGCTCTACTTAACTCAAACCAAACCAGACATCATGAATGTTGTATGTATGGTTGCTAGATTTCAAGCTGATCCAGAAGAATCTCATGTGACTAATGTAAAGAGAATTTTCAGATATCTAAAAGGAATAGTTGATCTTGGGCTTTGTTATCCTAAAGATGATGATCTTACCTTGAGTGCATATACTGATGTGGAGTGGGAAGGAGATGTAGATGATAGAAAAAGTACTAGTGGTGGTGCCTTCTTCCTAGGGAATAAGTTGTTGTCTTGGTTGATCAAAAAGCAAAATTCCATTTCCCTATCTACTGTTGAGGTAGAGTATATTGTTGCTACAAATAATTCTACTCAAGTGATGTGGATGAAATAGATGTTGAAATATATTAGAGTAGTATATGATGAGCCTATTTCCATATACTATGACAACTCAAGTACAATAAACATATCAAAGAATTTGGTGCTACACTCTAAGACCAAGCACATATCAATCAAGTTTCACTTTTTGATGGAGAAAGTGAGTGAGAAAGAAGTCATATTGGAGTATGTGCCTACCAAAGAATAGATTGTAGACATTTTCACCAAGTCATTGCCAAAGGATACTTTTGAGTATCTCAGAGGGATGCTAGGGGTGATTACCCCTCTTGATATGAACTAGAGATGCATTTGCTTGCATCAATCTATATGCTTCAAAGCTATATTCTGATCTAGATTGATTTTTTCATGGTTGCTACTCAGGGGGAGTAGTCAGATGTGCAGATATGTGGTTCAATGTGAATTATCTATGGAGAAGAGCCTTGTGGGGTGAAGATCATGTAGAAGAAGTTGAGAAGAAGAGTTAGAATCTAAGGGGGAGTAAGTGTTGATTGAGAGTTGCGTTGATGGTGTTTTTCACATCATGTGTTGCCATCAATGAAAAAAGGGGAGATTGTTGGATGTTGTGGTTGTCATTGATGTCAACACTATTAGCATTGATGTATTGAAGGTTGTATATATCAAGGATATTGAGAAAATTGTTAAAGAAAGAGTTACAAGTTGTCAATGGAACAATCAAGGTCATGAAGGTGTCTTGCTCAGTACGTTGATGATCAATCATTGTGGACTAAAGGGTTTATTTTTTAGAGTATCTAGTTTATCCACCAAAAGTTTCAGAGGTCCACATGAAGTTTTGATCGTGTTATGAACAGTTGTGTTCTGACATTTTTTATGTGGTTTCAGTTAGTATTCTTGAGTGAAGTTTATGTAATTCTAGTAATTTCAGTTGTTGTAGGTTCTTGTTGCTTGTGGATGCTTCTAGATCATTCTCTATCTTTGTTGTATGTCTGTGGTGATCGGTGTGTTCATGGTCGAATATTTTTCTCATGTGTGTTCATGTTTTCATGTTCTTGGCTGACATGGTGGTTGTAATGTGTTGTGGATGCTTGGAGATTAAAATTTTAATTTTTGGTGCACTCGAGGATTTTTTTTGGGCCACAACATAATATTGGCTGATGGTGTTTAATTCGCATTGAAAATTTATTTGTAAATTTTGGCCGACATTGAAAATATGTTTTATACTTGGGCCGACGAAGTTGTTGATGTAAATCCATGTTGCGGATATATAAGAGCATATGTTTGTGCAAAGTTATGCATGTGTGTGGTGTGAAGAAGTTCCAGAGAAAGTGCAAATGTTTGAATAGTGGTCTAATCATTCAATTGCAGAGGAGAGTGTGAAGAATTTTGAGTGAAGTGTTAAGGAGTGTTTCTGTGCTTAACCGAAACTGTAATTAGGCTTTTGTAGAAGCTATTTTCTCAGTTCATACCCTGCAGATCTAATCCAATTTTTTGTAAGATAGTGTGTCTTCCTTGGGCATTGAGCCCTCTTGTATTTGAGTAGTGAGCACTAGGAAGTGTGCCTAAATTCATGTGCATTCCCTTTATTCTTCTTTATACTTTTTATAGGGTATAATATTGTGGACTAACATCCACCGTGGTTTTTCCCCTAACAGGATTTCCACGTAAAAATCTTCGTGTTTTTTGTGTTTTTGATGTGTTGATTATTTATGGTTCATTGTTCATGTATCAAATTTGAGATTAAGTCAATTTAAGTTTGAAAAGTTTAAATAATCTGTGACAACTGATTCACCCCCCCTCTCAGTTGTCTATCCTTGTTTTTCCAACATACATATGCATGTGTTGTATCCATTTATTAAATACACATGTATGTATATATCTATATACTTACGTGAACATGTATGTACATATGTCAATGTGTACCTTCACCTTCGTATGTAAATATGCATCCATATAAGCACATATATATATATATATATATATTCATATATAATTACTTATATATTTAAACAAGAAAGTTATTAAACCCCCAAATTTCCACAACCAAGCATAATGGAAAGAACACGACTCAATTGCCATAGGTTTTAATTACCTTCAAACATGCTACTGACATCCCTAGACACTTTTAGGTTTGCAGGGTCAAGTAATCAACCAATGCCAAGTTCAAATGACATTTCCAAAGAATTTGTAACCTTACCCTTATCCTAGGTGATACTCCCCCTCTCTTTGGAAGGTGTTTGGATCGTTCCTGCATTTTCACTCAAGAAATAAATGAGTAATTAGCTAGAACCATTGCATCATGATCATATCATTGCATTTTTATTAAAAAAATGGTTAAAGTAAATAGAATCATCTCATAATATTTCATCATAATCATGTCATCAAATAGCCATCAATTCTCCATTTAAATGTGACAAATCCATCATAATGTGTAACTTTCAAGATTTCATAGTCTCATGATTCATCACAATAATTACCATAAAGTGAAAACTAATTTTAGAAATATAAGGTGGGGTGTAACATGTCTCCCCCTTAAGAATCATCATCCCTGATGATGTAAAATATCATGACATATAACAAAGAAAATAAAATTTATTAATTTCTATATTCAAATTCACGCAAGAGATTGGGAAATATTTTTTTAATCTCTTGGTAGTCCTCCTAGGTGGCACTATCCTCAACATATTGGTCCTATTGGACCTTGCACTGAATCACATCTCTATTGTGCAAGTGAATCTTACATGTTTTAAACACTTTGAGAGGCTTGATCATGACCACCACTAGATCTAGAACCTAAATTGCATTCCAATTGAATCACATGATTATTTCCAAGTACATACTTTTTAATATATAATTTACATGAAATACATTATGCATTCTAGCAAGAGTTGGTGGTAGAAAAATTCTAAAGGAAACTAGGTTAATTTCCTATAGAACCTCAAAGGGTCCCACATAATGAGTAGCTAACTTGGAAGACATTTCAAACTTGATGGCACTCTTCTAAGGCTTGACTCTCAACAAGACTTTTTCTACCACTGAGAAATATCTAGGCACACGCTTGGCATCAACATAGCTTTTCTACTAACCTTTCCTTGATCAATCTAATATGTTCTTCCATTTTGGATAGCATTTTTGGATCAAGGAAAATCCTATCTTCTAGATTATCCTAGCTTATAGGAGTTTGAAACTTTCTTCCATATAATACTTTGAATGGAGCCATTTTATTATGGAGTGATATGAATTATTATATGCAAATTCCACAAGTAGAAGGAAATCCTCCCACTTGTATTGTTGATCCATGCAATATACCCTTAGTAGATCCTCTAATACCTAGTTTACTCTTTCCATCTAACCATTTTTCTCTAGATGATATGTTGAACTTATGTTCAACTGAGTTCCCAGGGATGTGAATAAGGTTTTCCAAAACCTTGAAGTCACCCTTGCATCCGTATCTAAGATAATATTCTCAAGGACACAATGCAATCTATATACTTCTTGAACAAACTTGCGAGCTATGACCAGTGCCCCATTTTTTAAATTCTCAAGTATAAATGAGCTACCTTGGTGAGTCTATCCACTACTACCAATATCACATTATGCCTATTTTTAGACATAGGAAGATCCTGCACAAAACCATGTTGATAATATGCCACTTCCACTCTAGAATCTCGTGAGGGTATAATAGTCATGTTGGGTGTTTATGCTCTTCTTTCACCCTTTGGCATTCAAGATACTTTTCCACATACATTGTAGCATACCTCTTCATTCCCTTCTAGAAATATAATGGCTTACTATTAGCCAAAATCTTTGTCACACTAAAGTGTCCTAAGTAGGGTGCAGAAGGAACCTCTTTCCATACTATATTCCTTAACTCTCTTGAGTTCAAAACATACATTCTTCTCTTAAACCTCAATGGCCCATCTGACTCAAAGTGAAATCCATCATACCTTGGATCTTGAGGTTTTCCATTAGGGCTTGCTTAATTTTTTCATAATATTCATCCCCTTTGGAATGTTATAATACTTAGCAGTTTGAAATCTGTTCACACCAAGATCATCGAGGAGATATGCATCCTTCTACTTAGCACTTGGATCTCCTTTCCCTTAATGTAGCTACTATCGAAATCATAAACTACTATCAAATCTATCCATCTTCTTTACCAAGTATTCAGGTGAGGTTGAGTAAAAAAATACATAAGACCTTGGTGGTTGGATATCAACTCAAAAGGTTTTCCTAGCAAGTAATGTCACCACATATGTAGCACATGCACAATCACTACAAGCTCAATATCATGTGGTGTATAGTTCTGCTCATAGGTTTTCAATTATTTTGACTCATAGGATATCACCCATCCATCATGCATATGTACACCACCTAATCCATCTCTTGAGGCATCAATGATGACAACAAATTACTGACACATAGAAAAAATATATGGTTTTATCAATGTGAATGGATCAAAATGATAAACCACTAATTTTCACTATGAAACATTCAATTATGAGGGCCAAGAGATGCAAATAAAAATCAGAAACAAACCCTAACTGTTATAGAAAATATGAGAAGATTTTTTAGAGCTTAAAATGGTGTGTACCTTGCTACAAGAAGCCTACTTTTAGGGTACAAAGGACTCATTCGCCTTTAGTGAATGGGTCCCTGTTAGGGTTTCTAAAACTAAGACTTGGGTTATTTTCCTTGATGTCTACACTCTCGAAAAACCTATAACAAATTCTATAGTTTCAATTCTTTATTCTTTCACTATGAAAGTCAATCTTGCAACTTGACAACTTTGACATTTTTTCTCTAAACTTCTTCACTTGATCTTCAATTTGTAAATTTGTAAAAACACACTCAAAAGGAGAAAAACTTGTTTATTGTTAGTGAATAGGGATTTGCCTAAGTCAAACCCCTTATGGTAATTAAACCAAATGATGAAATAATGAAATTAAAGCATGAAACATGAAATATGTAATGATGATACCTTGGGAGATGTCTTGGAAGATAAATTTGTAATCTGTAGTGGCCATGAAGAATATATATCTTGATCCTTGAATAATATGTATAACAATGCTTGCAAATAGATCTTCAATGCTACATCCACTATCTTAGCTCAACAACATGCATGAATGAACTAAACCCTTGTCATGATGAAATGATCTTGAATTGTTACAATAAAACCTTGATAATCTACCTTGAAATTCCTTTGAAAATGCTCTTGAAGTTCTCTATAATTCTCTCTTGAAGTTGTTAGGATGTCTCATAAAAGTTCTAGGAGAAACTATGTGAACTAACCCCTTATTTATACTAAATCAAGAGATTAACCCCAAAATTCAAACAATTCAGGCCAACACCAAATTTAGAAGTGAAGGTTATTAAAATCTTGCCAGGATTAAATTAAAAAAGGAGGTCCTCATTGAGGGAGGACCCATTTGCTACCTAGGCTGAATGGATCTGGGCACTATTTTCTAGGACCTTGCCTTTGGGGAATGAAAGTACATCAAAAACCCATGTGAAATATGCAAAGAAAGGAGGTCCTATAGAGAGAGGACCCATTTGCCACCTAGGGTGAATAGATCTTAGTACTAATTTCTAGGACCTCAAATTTTCCCAATTAAATTTTATGTAATTTGAATTATGGGTTTCAGGATAGATCTTTGGAAGGTGTCATAAATAAGGCTTAAATTTGAATTAAAGGGATTAATTAACTCTAATTAACCACAATTAGTTGAGAGGACCCTAGATAAATTTGAAAGTGTGTTACAACACTTTACAACACTTAAAAGAGGGTATAAATTAAGTACATTTTATTAGAAAGGGGCCCAAGATCAATGTAAATGTGTTATAACACATTACAACATTAAACCTAGGCAAAATTAAGTTAATTCAATGAAAATTATTCCCAAATCAAGTAAGGAAAAAGGATATTTTTCCATTACTACAATTACCCCTCTGGGTCAGACAATTTTAAGATCTATTTCATAGTCAACTTTTCTTTCAATAGGTCAGATGACTCTTGACATTTTCCTAACCATTCAAACCTCTTATATTTTCTCTGAAGAGAGGTAATGGGACATGTAATTCTTGAGAAGTTGGCTACAAAGTTCCTGTAATATCCTTCCAATCCCATAAAACTATGGACTTCTTGCATGTTTTTTCATTGTTGGCCACTCTAAGACAACTTTTACCTTTGCAAGATCCACTGCAATTCCTTCTTACAATATGATATGGCCCAAGTATTGCACTTCCTTCTAGAAGAACATACATTTTGATAACTTTTTGTACAACTTATGCTCTCTTGACCGTTGACTTGGAGAAAATGCAAATGTTGTATATGCTCTTCCTCATTCTTGGAGTATATCAATATGTCATTGAGGAAGATGAGGACAAATTTATCTAGGCAGTCCCTAAGGACATTTTTCATTAGGTTCATGAATGTTGTAGGTACATTCATCAGTCCAAATGGAAGAACCATGAACTCGTAGTGCCCATACCTATTTCTGAAAGTAGTTTTGTGGATGTCCTCATCCTTGAGTCTCAGCTAATGGTACCCATATCATAAATTGATCTTGGAGAAAATTGTTGCCCTCGTATTTAATCGAAAAGATCATCTATATGCATGGAAATGGGTATTTGTTCTTAATTTTGGGTTTATTATGCATGTGGTACTCAATGCACAACCGTAATGTACCATCTTTCTTCTTAACAAAAATCATGAGTGATCCCCATAGTGAGACACTGGGTCTTATCAACCCTTTTTCCAAAAATTCCTATAATTGTGCCTTCAACTCCATCAATTTTGTGGTATTCATCAAGTAAGGAGCTTTGGTTATTGGCTTTGGCCTTTGAATTATATCAATGGAGAAATCAAAATCTCTTTTAGGAGGTAATCTAAGAAATTTATCTAGAAATACATCTACAAAATTTTAGAGGAATGGATATTTTTCCATCTCTAATCATTCCTGATCCATGGAGCCTTCGTCTCCCTCCTCATGGAGTTTCTGAGATTTTTCAAACATTAAATACTCCTAAAATATGAATTCTTTTATATCCTTTGGCTCATTTATTTCCTCCATTTTTACTACAAAAATATGGCATCCCCCCTGCTTAACCCTCTTCAACTGCATGGAAAATATTTACCTTATTTTGACCTCTCTATAAGTTCCTTGCAAGAACACTTTATTTCCTAGGTCATATAAGCATTCTATTGTTTTGGAAAAATAGTCCACCTTAGCTCTATGCCTCCACAACCAATTGATTCCTGAAATGACATCATAGGAACTTAAGGGAGCTACATATAGGTTAACCTCTGTTGAAAAAAATGGCAACTCAACCCTAGCCTCAAACAAACACTACTCTACCTGAGGTCTTGATTGGTTTGCATACTCTACTACCAAGAGTTATCCATATATCTAGCTTTTCTAGTTATTTTACTTAGAAATTTAGGAGAAACAAAACACTCAATAGCACTAGTATCAATTAAAACTATAACATGTACTCCAAACAAAATACCTAGAGTTTCGATAGGTGTAATCTTATATTATGCATGTTGATTATCCAAAGCTACATTTATCATCTACTGAAAAGAATCTTGTTGCATTGGAAAAGGATTCCCTTGGGGTTGAGGCTTTGGTGCCTTGTTAGGACACTGGTTTGCATAGTGGTCACCACCACATGAAAAAAAGCCTCTTGGTGGTCCTCTCCTTTCAATAGGATTTCTTGCATTTTCCCATTCTTACCATTATTTTCACCATTTCTCTTGTCCCTTCATTCCTCATTCTGATTCCCATGGTTTCTCCTATCACCTTTCATATGAAATTACTATTTTTCACCTCTTCTCTTGAAATTTTGTGAGGATTGAGACCAGTTATAATTTTTACGATTCCTTTCTCTGTAGGTCGACATAGATTTGAGCCTCTACTAATGTTTTATGGCCTTTTCGTACACTTGGTCCATTGTGGTTCGACCATGTACATCCACTTCCCCACCAATTTTGGTATTCAATCCCATTATGAACTTTCAAATTTTGAACTACTCATCCTTATGATATCGAGGGACGTATTTGATGAGGCGAGTGAATTCTTCCCAATATTCATTTATGGATGAATCACTTTATTTTAGGTTTTCAAAATTCATGAGTTTTATATTGAAATATAGTTGGGATAGCCACCTTTACCTAAAGATGGCCATGAATTTGAATCCCAAGTTAACTTCAGTGAGATTAAATCCAACTCCATTTTCTTATTCATCCACCATGTGGATGCTTCTCCTGCCAGTTGGAACACCCCTAAACATCTTTGGTTACTTTAGAATAGTTGTGGATCTCAAAATACTTTTCCATTTTTGTTAACCAAGATTTTGAGGCATCTCCACTTACTATGCCATCAAGCTTAGGAGGGGATACTTTCTTCATGTCCATGGACAACTCTTTGGCTAATTGGTCCTTCTTTACAAGTTGTCTGACTTGAACTTAAAGTTGGTTTCCCCACATTGATGTTGATCTTGATGCGCTCTCTATGGTTAGTATGAACATAGTGGTTCTCATTTTCACCTTTGAAGGTACAGTTTCTTTACTAGTTCTACCTTTGACCTCTCCTTCAAGGGTATTAACCCTTTCCCTTATGTCTTGCAATAAGGCCAAAATATTATCTAACTTAGCCTCTAAATTCCCAGATAGTTGACCAACATCTTGACTCTTTTCCTGATTATTGCTAGTTTGCACCATTTTGGAATTAGGCTTTTACCTAAAGTTTCCATTTTAAAGTTTTTATTAGTTTTCCATTTATCACATTTATGCCTACAAATTTACTAATTTATCGCACATTTCATTTTAAATTAAAGAGTGGGAGATTTGAATACATTTTTGCAAAATTTGTTTTATTGAACAACAAGTGGATACAAAACATCCTTATTTATTTTCATAATTTCATCATGAGATGACTATTCATCGTGGACAAAAGTGGTATATCCCTAAGATTCATCAGAACTTATTATTATTTCAAGTGGTGGATGCACATGCAGGTTCTTTCCCAACCCTTCAAGTTTATTAAGAGGATTTGAGTTACTGCATTCACTCAATATTTTCCATGAAGGAGATGGTTTTTCAAAATTGATGGGAGGTATGTGAGCAATGTCCTTGGTGGAATCATTTAGCTCTTCTATTTCTTTCTTGACATGAGTCACTACATGAGTGAAGGTTTTTGTGTCACCAAACCAAGCCTCTCCATCAACATTGGTTCTCTCAATGGTTTTAACAAGAGCCTATCATTCCTTCTTTGCTTTTAGGTACCTTTCATTTTTGGTAAAGGATTTTATGGAATTCTATTTAGTTCTCACCATTTATGGCACAAGGTTTCTAAGCATTAGTCACTTGATTTTGGATGATAAATTTACACAGTGAGTTCATAGGTCTGAGTGCTTAACATGGTAGCTCTGATACCATGTGTAAGAACCACCTCCTTCTTACAAGAAATTACCAGGAATGATTTACCATTCAATAATTGTCTAACATCACAAGTAAAACAAGATATAAATTTCTTTTTCTTTTCAAAATAGAATATGCAACTACATAATTGAATACACATAAATCTATCAAATCATCTAATCATGATTTTTAAGTGAAATGAGTAATCATCTTTTAACATTTTGGTATTTCAACATAAATGATTTCATTTAAATAAGATATAAAAATAACATAAGAAACAAGGTCATAGATCCCATATCTAGAGATGCTTTCTATCTTCCAAGACTCAGCATGTCATCTGTAAGAGGGAGAGCATCACTCAGGTTCTTTACCTCCAACCACAGACCAGCGGCCCCCCACACAACTTCCTAATTGGAAGTGGCCCTTCCTTTCAACAAAGGGTTTATTTAAGAACCGTCTTAGTTCTTCCATCTGAGCTCTGGTGTTGTGCCCTACTTAACTAATATTGTCATTCAACTATGAATTCCTTCCAACTATGTAAGACAACTCTGATTAGTAAAGTAATTTGGGTCACAATGAACTGACAAGTGCTTGCAAATACTACTTGAATCACTTTGGCTAGAAAGTATTTGTAATATATAAAATATTTACTTATAAGTGAATTCGATTGTTCACCCATATATAACCTAGGGTTAACTCGAACTAACTGTTCGACCCATTGAATGATCACAATGAAAACTATCTCTCAACATACCTTGAATTTCTAGTCATACTCAACTAAGTTGATATATTTTTACACCTTATTTGAACTCTTGAGTTACTCAACATAACTTCTAGGTCTTGGCATCTGCCACTAGTTCAAATTATATTGCCCGCATAGGATAGTATCTACTCTTATAATTAGTTCCTTGCCATTCTTTTTTCAACAAGAGAAAATAACTTGAATCGACTAGTCACAAAATAATATAAAGGCTTCATACTCAAAATACCCTCATCTAGGTAGTTTTCAACTAATTACATAACTCTTGAAGGGTTTAACCATTCAGGAAAAAGGTATATCTTCTTTCAAAAGAAACCAATTCAATTCACAAAATCATTCAATAAGAGGAAAGCAAGGAAATATATCCCTTTAACAACCAAGAATTCTTAGTAATAACTAGCACCTAGTTGTGCTTAATGCTCGTTTACCTCTTCTTTACTCCCAACCTTACAATATTGGTTTAAAACCCTCAAAGAAATAGTGTTTCAACATTTTTCATTCCTGTGTTCATTCATGAACTCTATTTACAACCATTTACATTCAATAAAGGCTCACAAACTAACAAAAACTAAGCCATTTTCTCTATGATAAAAGTGAATCACACATTTAACAAGTGATTGATTCCATAATCTATCATAGACCAATCTATTGCAAGATTGGAATTTTGAGTATGAATACTCCTAACTAGTTTAAAGCATCATAACATTCCAAGAGCCCACAAAATATACTAGCTCAATATGGTTGATTTAAAGAATCAAGAAAATAATATTCATGAGAAAGAATTTAGTCATATCTGCTCACTAGATGATTTTAATACACCAATCTCAATATCATGAACATATTAAGAACTAAGGAAGATAAGTAAAGAATCACAAGCTTGCTCACTGGTTTGTGAGTTGTTTGAGAGTAGTCCCTTCGCACAGTCTAATGGTGACTCCTTTATTGCAACTTCTCACTCTTAACCACAAAAATGATAAGGTAAACACAATAGGAGTATCCCCATGTAGTTGTTCTTGCACAGAGTAAGGATTGCAGTGCTTACTTCTTGACTACTTTGTTTCAAAAAAATGAAACTCCAAATTCAGATAAACTCTCCATAACTGCTAAAACCTTTTGTATTCTTCACTGCATAGTATCTTCTCTTTTATCTTCTTTTGAAAAGTGCCTAATGAAGTAAGTCCCGATAGGATAAAAACTGCATTTTATTTTAGTTAACTAATCAAGATACTCAACCAAAAATTTTAACCTAACTTCTAATTCCATGACTCACAAGGCATAAAAAAGTTGCCAAGAATTTATTGATTATTCCTCCCCAAGATACATATCCTCCAAATAAAAAAAATTGACCTTACTTTGCAAGATTCAGTTAGTAGTCCCTTCCTTTATAGCAGGAGACTAATGTTTTTGATTGAGCAAAGAGCAAATTTAATTGTGCATTGGGAACCGAGCACGGGATATGATGCAATGTTAATCCAAAGTTTGGTTTTCTCATTTATTTTTCTGGAAAGAAAATTACTATTCATCTTGGCTTGTATTGGAAAGTGCCTAATTTCCTAGGGGTTTACATTTTTTGCAGCAATTTTAAATAGTTTATCCAATCATCGAGAGAGGGTGAAATATTACGCTTGTTTCCCTAATGTTTTGTTGTTTTTTCAAGAAGGGCACATGGATGAAATGGGCACGTGGTTGCATAATGCTTTCACATTTTGCACACAAACATTCTTCATGGCGTCATGTGGAATTCTTCCTATTTGGTGTCTTTGTTCATGGCATGTACAGTTTTTGGTTCATTCTGCAGATGTTTGGAAGAAAACTGTCTTTAAAGCTTGTACACCCACGCCAAGAACGACTGTGCCTAGGCTTGGACTTGGAGCTAGGGTTTGGAAGCAAGTTTGAGTCTTCTTCTCTAAGGCAGCAAGCATTTTCCGGTAAAATATTACACTAATTTCTTGTTGTTGAGGGTTGTTTTGCAATTGTATTTTTTTTTTAGATTTATGGAAGGTACCGAACGACCATAGCCATGAGACCATATTTATTTGACACATTTCCCAAAATATTTTACTACTTTTTCAATGCTATTTGAATTGTCAATAGCTTGTTCGAAAGCATTTGTTTTAGACTTTTGGCCATGGCAGCAAGGCATTGAGATGTTTGATAAAATGGTTTGGTAGAGATGTATGGAAAATGTGGTAGCATAGACAAAACAATGGACTGGTTGGGAAAATGTCTCAAGTGAATGTGGTCTCGTGATTTTCTTTTCTGGTGATATTCGAATTGTTTTCCTGCAAAAATCTCTTGCTTCTCTTTCGAATTTAGGGCTTTAAATGCCTCTTTACTCAAGGCAATGTGGCGCGCACCCACCCATGTTTTCTGCATTCCTTTTCAGATTTTAATTTTTCCCTTGACTTTTGCTACGTCCGATTTCTTTTTCCATGGATTTGGATTTTACAGTGTAGAATGTCATTTGCAGGGCTTTTGATATCTGTTGGATTCTTTGATTTGGTCATTGTTTTAGATGGGTGTTCTATTTCTAGTGTTTTGGGCATTTGATTTCACAGTGAGTTTCAGAAGCAAAACCATCCTTTCCACTTGCTAGAGTATGGACCCTCACTCCATCAAATTTAGAATTTATATTGAACTTAAATGGATATTTATTTATTAGGTTGTCAACATCTATATGAATATTGAATTGTATGGGAAAATCCTATTCACTTTCCTTGCTACTATCATCCTTGCATTTCACAAATAGGCTTGTGAGATTATAGCCATTGTCAAATCCATCAACTATGCTTCCAACAAACATTTGCACTCCTCTTTTATCGTTTGTTTGGGACCAACACTAGATTCAATAACTAAAAAATTTGGTGAATTGTTGACCTCTATTACTGTTTCATTGCACATCAAAAGTGTCAACCTAAATACGAAATTTTAGGTTGCCATCTCTAGAGCAAGAAGAATCAATCTTGCCATATTCGTTGCTATCAAGCTCAGTAATTTCATTACCTAATCTTCCATTAGCACCTTGATCATCTCCCCAACCAACAAATTGTTTTTTTTACCACTAGTATTACCTTTGGAAGCCATTCTAGAGTAATCTGAATTAGAATTTGATTCTTGTTCATTTATTACATCAGCTGAGTGATGTGAATTTCAAATCTAGTTTTTGTTGATGACCCTTGGTTTGGAATTTTTTTCTTCTCTACAAATGAAAATGGGACATAGAGTTCTATCATCAAATCCAACAAACATTTGTTGTGTGCTATTGATCTGATTTCTAGCAGCATTCATTTTTTTCTACCTTATGTGGAGCATTTGACCCAACATGTCTATCATTGTATCAATCTTCTTTTCAAACTTAACTGAAAGAACTATCCCCAAAGGTATTTTTCTCCCTCTAACTACCATATTCACTTGTGTTATCCATAGTAACGAGACTCAAATGCGGCTCAGACTTGGCGAGGGCAACTCGGCGTGCGACTTGGTGACTTAGGACTCAAACTCGGCGCAGACGTGGAAAAATGAAAAAAAAGTTGAAAAAACCCTAGAAATTTAGAGATTTTTAAGGATTTAACTTGTTTCAAGCACCCTTTATTGAATACACCACAAATAAAAGCAAATTTGATCACATGCACAAGTATACAACGACTACATAAGTATAAAGTACACAAATTGTAGCTGCGTTGCTGAAGGAAATAGCATACTTAGATATATAAAATTAGTCAAATGTATACAAAACTCATGGAATATGAAATCCATGACATCAAATTTTCCATACAAATATGAAATATCAAAAGTAAAACAATAGCTCTAAGTCGATGACTCTATGCCCTATGGCATAGTGGAGCCAGCATCCTTCCTACGAAGACGTCTAAGGGTCCTGAATGATGTTGCAGCTATAGCCATAGTCTCTTCTTGTGTTTGACTCTCCATGCCACTCTCACCGACAGTAGCTATGTCTCCCTATGCTCTAGCCTCCTCCTCAGCCATGGCTACAACCTTGGCCTCTCTCTCTGCCTGGTCCACCCAATCATGTCCTCGTCACTAAAGACTGCATCTGTAGCCTCAGTGATCCACTCAGACTGTGGATCAACCTCCTCTAGACTGATCGGGATTTTTTATATTGAAGTGATTATGGAAAAAGGTAGAAGGAATAAGGGAAAAAGAAATTCACAGCAAAATACTAATCATCAAATTTTGCCCGAATCTAATATGAATAGTAATGAAGAAGAAGTCATATATAGTAATTCTAAAATGGTAGATTACCCTAGATCTAGAACATCATAGTTTGAAGGTAAAAATTTTATTTTGTGGAAATCTAGGATGGAAACTTATTTATCTTCTTTAGGGTTTGAAGTGTGGGCTGCAGTTGAAAGAGGTTGCACTGCATCTGCAACATCTTCTTCCACACTTGAGGAGAAGAAATTTGTTGAATTCAATGCCAAAGCTATAAATGTTATTTTTAATAACCTGCCAAATAAATTCACGGAAAAATTTATTCATTACAATAGTGCAAAGGAAATTTGGCACAAGTTGATTGAAATGAACCAAAATGGTGAGTTGCAAGAGGAGATATCTTTGGGTACTGAAATAAGTTATGCAACATCTGAAAGTGAAGAAGATATAAACCTACATAGTTTTGAAGAGGGTCTAACTAAATCCAATGAAATTATCAATGTACATTCAAGTAGTCAAGAAACTAGTGTAGAAGTAGATCAATTTTTGGGTGAAATGAATTTTGAATATGATGAACAAGAAAGTGAGGTTGATTTGGAAAGTGAACTCCTAGGTGCCTTAGATACTATTAAGCAGCTTAGAAAAGAAAATCAAGATTTAAACAGGCAACTTCAAGTAGAAAAAGATATCAAAGACATGACAAGTTCAGATATTGTAGAAGCAAAGATACAAGTTGAAGAAGCTAGAAAGATTGAGGAAGTAATTAGAAATCAGCTTAAAGAAAAAGAACAGAGTATAGAAAAACTTGAGTTACAAGTGGTTTTACTAAGAAACATTGATAAAAAATCAAAGCAATTAAGTGATGAAAAAAATCAATGAGTGGCTCCATGTCTTTGGATAAAATTATTGGAGCACAAAAACCTCCAAATGACAAAACTGGTCTACGCTTAATGAAAGCTACTAATTTTGAAACTGTGGGATGGAATAGAATGCACAAATTTACAGGATCTCACTCTGCCTAGCAAGGTAAGTTAATGAAGTATAATTTTTCTTTTTTAGGCTATTGTTACTCATGTTTTGAGTATGGCCACAAATCATTTGAATGTTTGTTTAAAGTGAAGAAAAGTGATAGGAAAAGGAACCATGGTAATATCACATGCTTCAAATGTAGTCAATCAAGTCATATTGCAAGAAACTGTGACAAACTATCTCTAAAGGGTGACATGAGACATTATAAGTCTTTGAATGTATGTTATAGATGTAATGTTTTTGGACATAAAGCAAAGTTTTGCAGGGGTCAATAGAAGGAAGCATCTAGAAATAGCAAAGAATTTGATAATCTGCTTAAGTCAAGGAAAAAATTGTTGGGGGTCTAGAAAAGAAAGCAACAAAAGAAAGAGGAAGAGCTACATCTTGTGCATGTTGCACAAAAACCATTTCTAAGCATTAAAAAGGCAGCATGAAGACAGGGGGAGTTGATAAATGCATTTTAAATAAACCCCTTTGATATCAAATAAAAGATCTGGTTGCTTTGTGATGCTCAATATGAAAGGAGCTTTAGTGGTTGTCTGAAGAACAAGGTTTGGTATAATATGTTGGCTTAATAGTCATACTATTGGTTCAGTAAGTAAGTTTTGAGTATGCAATGGTGATCAAAAATCTTTTATAACAAAGAATTTGGTTTTTGTTTGAGCTGAGATATTGTTTGCTCTTCTAGTGTTAAGCATTACTATATTGGGTTGTAAATGCTACTTTCTCTGTGATTGTTGTTGTAGTCGTTTGTTGGCTTTTAGTACATGACTGACAGCATACGTGTCAGTATTCTTCATGATCATAAATGCTTGAATTTTTTTTGTGAAAATATTCATGTCATAATTAGATCTCAAGGTATCAAGGTGTCATCATGTTTTGATAGGATAACTTTGGAATAAGTATTGTGGTGCGTGTAGCAATCAGCATAACAATGCTTGTATTTGATATGTATTCCTTACATTTTGATAAGTTATTCATTGTGTTTCCTTATGATTCACAAGATGAGTTATTTGACAGCTCAGAGTTGCTTAATTCACTCTAAACTTATTTGATCTTGTGTTGATTTAGAAATATTTAACAAGTACCAATGGTTGAACATTCCATGAAACATTTATTTTTAGATTTCTGGTTGATAATGACTCTTCTTTGATAGAGTATCTACAGGATAGCAGTAATATTGATCTTCAAAAGTTGGTGATACAGGACTTGACACAAGTATGCATTTCTTTGGCTACTTGCATCTTGGGGCAATAAGAACTATATTGATATCAAGTTCATTTTTCCCTGTGATCATGGCAAAGTGTTGATTAATTACTTGTTTCTTGTCAAAGTTTTCAAAATTTGATAGGAATTGATACTTGCTCATTTTGTTAATGAATTATTGCATATAGAGTTCTAAGTGGTGAATAAGGAGAATTCCAGGAAAATCATTCCTGTTAAAATCATTTTGGTAGTGAGAAGGATGTTTGTTTTGATAATACAGTGATATTTGGTTGAGGAATCATATGATGGTGTGGCATAATTGCTTGATTCCTTTGATTCTGACATGCACAATCTTTATATGTTCTTGAGCTTGGATTGTCAGGTTTATGAACAGGTACACAATGATTTGGATTAGTCTTGGTATGATGAATACCATCTATCATAAGGCTTTAATGTTTTTTGTGAAAAAGCTTTACATGATTTTATTTGTGTTGCGGCTTGGTATTGTTGGCTCTTGATTAACAATGAATAAGGATTTTTAGTGATCTTGGTTGCATTCTTTATGATTCTTGGTTGGCTCTTCATAGATGGAAGTATTGCATGAAAATGGTTGAATCTTAAAGGAATATTTTTGCATATTGTTGGTGAAACAGTTTGGTATTTTCTGTATATAATTTGGTATCAAAAGAAGATAACATGTTGGTTCTAGTTGATATAACAATTGTCTAATCTTCAGATTGGCAAGTTAAATTGTTTTAGGTTTCATGATATGATTACTTAAAACAAGACAACAACAGTATTTGTTTCTTGGACATAGATGTAATGTGCTCGCATTTGGTAGCAATACTAGTGTTCTGATAGTGAGTATGCAGATAATAATGTGACAAAATCTCATAGCTCAATTTCATGGTTTTTAGCTTGCAAATGACAGTACCTTGTTGGTTTACTTAGTGATTTTTATAACAAATACTACTATGAAAAAAATTGCTTGGTTAGTGGCAGTAGAGTGGAAGAGTTCATTTGGTCCATCAATGAAAGTACATATTATGAATTTCTCTCAGAGTTCTTCATGCTTAATCTTACTTCTACTGATGTTGTTGGTATTATTGGGCAGATTATGTACATGGCTCAGTGACATTTTAGTGCTATGGTTTAGGGGGAGCAAAGTTACTTGGTGAACATTGTTTATGCAGCTGGTTTTTGATTGGTTGTTCTATTTCATGACAGATTATAGGTTTCTTCCTTTGTCCTTGTGACAAAAAGGGGGATAAATGATATTCCAGTGGTTGCTTCTGATGGCTAAGTTTTTTCCAACAAGGACAAAGGGAGAGTTTGTTGACTTTCTCTCTATGCTATTTTTCCTTGATGTCAAAATTGTTGGCTTGGTTTGGTAATGGTTACATGGCATATTCAAATGGTTTCACTTTGTATTGGTATTCAGTTGGTTCAATGGACAAAATTTTTGGCTTGGTTTGGTAATGGTTACATGGCATATTCAGATGGTTTCACTTGGTATTGGTATTCAGTTGGTTTAGTGGACGACATTTTTCTTACATTCAGATTTGATGTATTTGTGTTACTGGTCATATTGAGCTTCATGTGCAAATTGTCTTGCATATACAGGTGTTGAGTTATGGCATTGGCTTTCAGGTGATATCAGTGATATGGTTGATCTTGAAACTATTGGTTTCATTTTGACAAATTGGCCCTTCTTTATTGCACAACAGGTATATTATTTCAATTGCTCATTACCAGGTTGATCATGGCATCATTGACAAGATTTATTTGATTATGTCTTCATGGCATTCCATTGAAGATCTTCATGGTTGTCACATAATTCTTTGGTGTCAACAGTTATGATACATTATTTGATACATGGCACATTGGATTGGAATTATATTAATTCTCTCTTTGTCACTTGAGTTTGATATTTCATTTGGCATCATTGGTATATGAGGTTATTATGTTTTCTTCAGATGGTTTTGTCGTTTCATATCTTCATGGTTCTTTCACATTATCTTGGTGTCACTGGCTAGGACACAGTGATTGGTATTTATGAAGTCTTTATTTGGTTCATACGTTTTAGATTGGCTTGATTTCATAATCAGCTTCTAAAGGTGATCATTGTTTACCATAGTGTTGATTTCATGTGACTTTGTAAAATTCACCTCTATGGCTTGAAGGTAATATTTATGGCAATATTATAATATTATTTTGGGCATTATTTTGGCTAACTTGCTTTGGTAAATTGCTTTGAATAAAGTCATATTTGAATCGAACTCTTCAATTTCTAAAAGCATTTTTCTTTGACCATGTTGATAAAAGGCTTTCGACCTTGTGAAGAGGGAAATTTAAAATGACATGTATGTCATTATACTTCATTATTTTTGTCAGCTATACTATACACTTTATAGATATTAAAACTCAAGCTTACATGCAAGGTGACATCGACTTATTTTAGGGAGTTGATATGTTTATTGGCACTTTCATTCATATTAGGTTCATTAAATTTGCATGGAAACATTTTATTGTTCTTAAAGTGCATTTCATATAACACTTAAGCCGACTATAGCATATTGCATCGAGCTTGGTTTATTTATTTGGTATTGACTTGGACGGTCGGTTCTTATGGACTGTCGGCATTTACATCATTGTTTATATTAGGTTCACTTGATTGATTGGCATCATGTTGGACAGTCATTTGGGATTTAATAGTGTTTCAATGCTACTGTTGGCATGTGGACAATATGTGTAGTATGACATGGCATTCGATGTTACTATCATATTGTCGATGGTATTTGTTAATCACATGGTTTTATCTTTCCAGACTTGAAAAGTTGTTATATTTGGCAAAGGAAAATAGGGCAGAGTTATTGCTCAAATGAAACCCTAGCTACCATCGTTCACTCTGCGTTGAAGCCTGTGAAAACAAGGAGAAGATAATACAATAGTTGTTGACTCGGTCAAGCTGAAATAGGAGGTCTCGAATAGGTTCGAGATAGTTTGTTGTTGATATTTTGACGACTTACAAAGAGGTAGAATCTTTACATGATGAAAACGGTTTTCATTATTTTCTTCTTTAGTTGGAAAAGATAGCTCGAAAGAAAAATAAAAATAAAAGAACACTACATATAGCTAACAAGAAGGAAGATGAAAAATAGTTAAGGGTTTCACAGTTATTGGTTATTCGGCATATAGTTTTTGTTTCTTAACTGTATTCATTTGTTGTATATATTCATGGCTTTAAGCCATTGTTCGATTTGGAGTAGAGAGAATTTGTATGGCTGAGAATGAGAGTTCTTGAGCACAAAATAGATTTTTATTATAGTGATATCATTTGTATTTGAAATGGGTAAAGAGGGAGTTTAAAAGGTTTACATCTTTGATTTGATTATAGAGATTTTAGTGGGAATTATTGAAAATCATGTATTATTTTTGAAAATTTGAAAACAGAGGAGTTGGTGCTCCTGTGAAGTTGGTGCTTCTAACTTGAAGTGGGTGCTTCAATTTGTACACGGAGTTGGTGCTCCACATTAGTATTGAGTTGGTGCTCTGAAAGTATTGTAAACACTTTGGGATTAAGCCTACAAGGCATTTTGGAGTGGTTTTTCTTCCCTGAAAGGGTTTTCCACTTGGCAAAATTTTGTGTCTCTTTTGTGTGATTTGTGCTTATCATTTTCATTCTGTCATTTGTCAAATTTAGTTTTCCAATGCTTTGATTATTAAAATGTTCAATTTGGTCATTTAAATCAAGTTGTGTAAAGCTGATACAATAAACATATGCATTTTATGTTCAATTCTTAAATGGGTCAAAGTTTGTTAATTGAAATCTACAAATTGTGAATGTTCATAAATTGTCAAAACAAAGTTGTATATAGTTCATTCAAATCTACCATTGTATCAAAAGTCTAAAGTTAAAATTTGTGCATTCAAGTTTTAAAATTACTTCACTCTTATTCACCCCCCCTCTTAGAGTGAATCCACTTCGAACATAAGGATTGCAAAATATCTTATCCATAGAGGATAAGGATTACAAAATATCTTATCCACAGAGGATAAGGATTGCAAAATATCTTATCAACAAAGGATAGGCATTGCAAAATATCTTATCCACAAAGGATAAGGATTGCAAAATATGTTATCCACAGAGGATAAGGTTTGCAAAATATCTTATCCACAGAGGATAAGGATTGCAAAATATCTTATCCACTAAGGATAAGGTTTACAAAATATCTTATCTACAGAGGATAAGGATGACAACTTAGGAAAAATGTCTAAAGTCAACATGAATTTTTGATTTAGGCTCTCAAAATCTATAAATAAGATGCCTATTCTTTGTTACAGGCATCCAAGTTTATTATACACAAATAGAATGCTGAGCAACAAGGGTTTGCAGGTATGGAATCTCAAGTTGATCTAAGGATGAAAACCTTTGATTAGGACAGAGTTTATAGGTGTGGAAGATCACCCAAGGTCTCTTGTTTTGATGATTTCACACAGAGATCATCATTTGAGCATTCACAAATTTGCTTTGAAGTTTCTTTCAACATTTTCAGTTCATCTTAGCAGAATAGAATAAGATAGAGGTCATTTCCAGTAGTTGCACAATCCCTACCTGGCATGTTTCGAGTATGAATTAGATGTAACCTCTGAATCATTATTTATATCTGGTTATTTATCTCTTGCATCTATTTAGAACTGTCATTTTGCAAAAAAAAATTATTATCTGTATTGTTGGTGAAATTCAAATAACCTAGATTAGGGTGGGTTATCACATTGGAATCAGAGCACAATTTTATCCTACCAGCCTGAAGGGTTTTCCAAAAAAAAAAATTAAACTATCTAAGGTTTGAAGAATTTATCTGATACTTGTTGGTCTATCTGTTGTGCCTATGTAATTCAGCATCGCATGCCATTTTTTATGAGAGGTGGTAATAGATAAATGAGGTGTTGAAATATTTGGGGATATAATTCTAGAAACATTAGGGTTTGGGAATTTATCCGTAAACTTCAAAAAACTCATAAATCAATTAGAATTTTTAGTGTTTATATTTGTTGGTATAAGATTTTGCTAGTTCATGAATGTGATAGATGATCAATATCTTTAAATCTAAGAAAAGGACAAAAAAGTACATGGATTCCTATGTGGCAATAAGACAGAAGATTATTTAGTAATTCCTACACTGGGCAAGAGGGAATTTGTGTATTGTTGTGCATGTATTTATGATCTGTTTAAACTCAGAAATTTTTATTAAGTCTTTCGTTTCAATATTGCAGTTGTTACTATGTTATGAAATACATCGCTAGAACTTGCATATAGTGACCCCAGTGAAAGGAGTAACCTTATAATGTTGTCTCAGTTAGTTTTCCAATATTTACAGTGTTCACATGTATTGTTGTTCATGAAAATGAAAAATCAGTGAAGTGTTTTGTTGCTAGTCCTTGATGTGTGAACCTTTAATTTCAATATCATTATTTCCATGCATAACAAACAAACAAACATGATAATTCAACACATATAGCAGAGGTACAAATAGGGAAAGAAATTATATTTGCAGGAGTTGATATATGGAACTTGTAAACTTCAAAAATTTGAAGGTTATTTTTGATCTAATTATATATTTGTGAAATCTAGAACACTTATGTTAATCCTAGGGCCTTAGAAACAATTACTCTAGTCATCTTTATGCTTGTAATCAGATGTGGAAATTCTCTATTTGCGAGTCTTGTACAATTGCATAACTGCATAATTAAGTTAAGTGGTTGTGTGATCATATTGAAATCTCAATTGGGAAATTGCAAACATTCATTTACTGCAATCTGCATATATCAAAGACTGGTTATCTCTAGCCAAACTATAGAAATAGTTTGACATGATAACATTGTCAAACTAGTTAAATCGAAAATATTGCTTTCATGAGTTGGAAGAAACAGGTGTATAGCAGGGGTACAGATAGTGGAAAGATGTACACTTCTGGTAAGTCTATTTCCAAGTTGATAGAAGGACTCTCTGAACTTATGAAGGACCCTGGCATCAAGGGGTACTATATGATAGTGATAAAATCCAAACATAAGGGGAAGATTGAAAATAAAATATTGGAACCAAAAACAAATGATGATGAAGCTGAAAATTCTAAAGCAGCTATAGAGGAAGAGTACTTGAGTCCTCTTGAAAAACATAGCATAGAACCTCCTTATGAAGGAGAGTTAGACCATGGGGATGAATGGCCTAAACAAAATGTTGGGAGTAATTTTCATGGTTATGATAATCCATTTTTTGAGATGGAAGCGAAGAGACCTTGTGGTAACCCACTTTACGAGATGGAGTTCCAAGATGTGCATGAGGAAGATGCCCTGCTTGATTTGAATGATGGTTTGGAGCATGCTGACACTTTCAAATCAGTAACTATTGATGAACCTTTAAATCATTCAGATGATGTTAATGCAGCCTATGAGCAATTTGTTTCAATTCATGAAACATACAGGGTTGCTTTTCAAAAAAGATTTGTTGAGGATTATGCAATTGAGAAAAATGTTTGGTTTGAGCTTGTTGCAATTCTCAAATCAACAATTGCAGGTAAGCAATTTGATTGTCTTCTAGATTATAACCCAATGCATGAAGATAATCAAGAGTGCAGAGGATTGATGCTTTGTACTATGTCATCACAAAGTTGTTTTCATCAAAGGAAGCATCATAAAAAGGGTGAAGGAATCCATGCATTGCTACACATAAGAGTATGGGATCCAAGTGGATTTTATTATAGTATGTTGTTTCACCAACTTCAAATTGGTGAATAATATATTAGATTCGTGCAGTGGAGGTCAGTGGGTGATGAGTATGGTATACTTCCAGTTGGGTTGTGGGATTTGGGATCTTCTATGTTGGGCAGTATGCTTTTTTCATAGACAGTGATTGCCAGGGTTGTCGAGTTTAGTTCTACTTTTCTCTGGTGGTTGCAGTGGAGCTTGGGCAAACCATTGTATCGATTGGTTTGGGATCCCAACATTCAGGACAGGCCTGGTTGTTCAGGTGAGGATTTCCTGGGGATAAGCAATCTTGAGGAGGGCAGACTGTAATGTCCCCTTTTTTTTGAGATCTATATCTTGCAGTGGTTAGCCTGCTATTTGGTTCTCATAGGCTAATGAGACATTTAGGGAACCCTTTGGAGGGTATTCAGGAGTTTTCAACAAGCTTGTGTATTTGTCTCTGCATATTCAGCTCAATGTTTCAATTGGTTGGTTGGCCTTATGAGGCAATTCAGGGCTTGTTCCTTGCTACTTACTATTTTTAGTAACACTAGGGTCAGTAATGACACTCTTGCGGTTCCTTACTAAAAAGAAAAGGAAAATATTTTCTAAAAAAGTCAAAGTCAAAGTCAAATTCAAAGTCAAGGTAAGAAATTCAATGTCAAGGGAAGAAAGTCAATGTCAATGTCAAGTGAAGAAATTCAAAGTAAAATCCAAGGGAAGAAATTCAAAGTCAAAGGAAGTCAAAATCAAAGTCAAGGGATAAGGATAAGGATTGCAAAATATCTTATCCACAGAGGATAAGGATTGCAAAATATCTTATCCACAGAGGATAAGGATTGCAAAATATCTTATCCACAAAGGATAAGGATTGCAAAATATGTTATCCAAAGAGGATAAGGTTTGCAAAATATCTTATCCATAGAGGATAAGGATTGCAAAATATCTTATCCACAAAGGATAAGGTTTGCAAAATATCTTATCCATAGAGGATAAGAATGACAACTTGAGATAAAATTGACAACTCACAAAGCAAAAAGGTGAATCTTATCTATAGAGGATAAGAATGACAACTCATAGGAAAAATATCTAAATTCAATATGATTTTTTGATTTAGGCTCTCAAAATCTATAAATAAGATGCCTATGCTTTGTTACAAGCATCCAAGTTTATTATACACAAACATAAAGCTGAGCAACAAGGATTTGCAGGTATGGAGTCCCAAGCTGATCTGAGGATGAAAACCCTTGATTAGGACAAAGTCTACAGGTGTGGAAGATCACCCAAGGTCTCTTGTTTGGATGATTTCACACAGAGCTCATCATCTGAGCATTCACAAATTTACTTTGAAGTTTCTTTCAGCATTTTTAGTTCATCTCAGCAGATTAGAATAAGACAAAGGTCACTTCCAGTAGTTGTACAATCCCTTCCTGGCATGTTTCGGGTATGAATCATATGTAACCTCTAAATAATTAATTGAATCTAGTTATTTATCTCTTGCATTTGTTTAGAACTGTCATTTTGTAAAAAATCTTTATTATGTGTATTGTTGGTGGAATTCAAATAACCCAGATCAAGATGGGTTATCATACAATGTTAGATGCCTCACAAGTGTTACTCAATGGAAAATCACTTTCCAACTCATAAAAATTAGTTAGATATCAATAAAAGGAAGTACATAAAACACTAGGAAAGGCACTCCACTTGGTTCTAAATGATAACATTCTCATTGTTTATCTTTTTAGTATTTCTTAAATTGAGGAGGAAGAGCTTCACTAAAAGAACATTTATTGATTTACTACTTCAACAACTTCTAGCTAAATTTTATAGAGATTAATGAATGGATATTAAAACACTCCATAAACCTTTTTTGCATGGTTAACTTGGCATCAAACGTCATGCCAAAGGCTTCTTTTTATGTGTCTTATTAACTCTTAGAGGACAAATCCATTCTAATACAAAAGGGCCTCTAAGTTTGAGACAAATCCTAGCTAGGTATGAAACTATGGTTTCCAATTCAACCCCTTCACATGAAATTTTTCTAATATTCCAATTTAGGTGAGATTTTTTAATCTATCTTTGCACTTATGGAGTTTTCTCATCTCAACTCAATTCAAAATTCCATTGGGAAAGTTATCTTAGGACTTACATCTTTTTAATTTTAATCCTCCTTTACTCTTCACTCTTCCTTCACATTTGCACAGATTTTGGTGGAAATGAATCTTTAAAAACCTATACTTACTAATATTATAATCAAGGTGTATATGTTTTTATGCTACAGGACATAAGGTTTCACACTTACCAATATAATCCTCTAAAGCAAACAACATGTTGGTAACCTTAGTTACCAACATATTTTTCATATTCCAAAGGATAGTGCTAAGGATAAATGCTTTAAAAAAATCTTATATGCATATTGTTTTCATATAAATAGTAAATAAAATAGTTTCAAAGTAAAATAAAACTAGCATACATATATTAAATATTAATATATATAAAATATGCCAAGAGAACCTCATGTCCCCATGTGGCTGCATAACTCCATTTTCTGCTTAAATTTAAGCAACAGGGGTGTTCCCATGCATAAATTTTAATATAAGGAAAGGATAATTTGGAATGGATAATTTGGAATCTTTTCCTATTTTAATGGAGCAGCTACTGTTTAGGAATTGAAAATAAGCTATGGAAAAAGAGGGGGGGCTGGAAATAAGCAAGCAACTGCATATTGCTAAAAATCCACTTACACAGATTTTTGGATGCCACTATAGACGCATCTAGGCGTAATAACTTTTATGCAAATGAAATAGTAGATATATTTAAGATATGTATATTAGTGATTTCTTAAATTAAAAGTTTTTTATAAATTCTTGATTACTTGTATGTATGAATCTCTCTATGTATTACTTGGTGGAATATTTTATTCACCTTAAATATATTATATTGCACTATTAATAAATTTACTTATGATCAGGCCTGGAATTTGATGGTCTATTTGACCCTTTTTGCATTTTAGACCATATATTACAACTTTAAATTTTATTAGATCTTATAAGTTGACTTGCTATATTTTTATATAACTGTATATACATGACACTTTAAATTATTATTAAACTGTAATAGACAATATTTTATATATATATATATATATATATATATGTTTATTATAAAAATATAAATTAGTTTAAAATCTTTTCAATTAGAAAATATAATCTTTTCCAATTTTTAAAGTATTTTTAACAATAAATTTAAAATTTTGATTATTTTTAAGTTAAATTTAGAAACTTTAAATTGAAAATCTATAAGATTTATTTTTAATATGAATTTAGAAACTTCTTAATAAATTTATGTTTTTTAGATTTATTACTAATTATTACTGTTTTTTAATTTTACATTTTTTTACTAAGATATATATATCCTAACAAGAACTTCTTTTTTTTAAGATATAAAATTTATGTGCTTTATATAAGAGCTTCCAATTTTATTAGTGAGCATGTTTTTTAATTCCTCTAAAATTTTATTTGGCTTTTATAAATGATTTTTTGTTTTTATTGTTTTAGAGGTGATATTGGAGAGCTTCCAATTTTATTGGCGAGCATTTGTATGTTTTGAATTCCTCTAAAATTTATTTGGTTTTTATAATGATTTTTTATTCTGTTTGGGGTTTTCGAGTACATGTTAAATGTTGCTACGTTTCTATGAGTATGAATGAAAACAAAAAGAGTATGAACGAAAAAAAAGAATTAGAAGTAAAAGAACTAGTATGAGAGAGATAAAGATGGTATTTTTTTTACAATTTATATTTTTTATAAGACGTGAGGTATTTAAATAATCAAACCGTCACAAAAAAATTTATGACAGGTAGGGGTGGCCATTTCCAGGCATGCTTATGATAATTAAAAATATTTAATTCATATTATCTTTTTTTTTAACTGAATTAAGAATATAAACATCATTACAATACATAGCAGTAAAAATAGTTATTACTCTAGAGGCCTGTTACAATGGCATCCATCAAAAAGCAAAATCCAACATAAAGAAAAACTCTTTAGTTTCAATTTGACGTTCAAATGACATTCAACTAGCATAATTACATTCATTGTATGTAGATGTTTTTTCAAGCAAATTTAAAGTAGATCTAAATCGATTTGATATCTTATTCAATCTAAAATATTTTCAATTTTATTTAAAAATAAAAATAAAACTACGGTAATCTTGTTTTTCCAGATTTTAAAATCAAATTAATTATAAAAATTAAAATTAAATACTTAATAAATTTTTAAGTTTTTAGGGTGAAATTTATTAGTAACACAAATACATATTTTATTTATTTTTAATTTATTTTGTTTATTTTTAATAGATTATTTATTTTTTATTTTTTAATAGTTTTTATTTTTTGAATACAAATTTAAAGAAAGAATAAAATATTCTTATCCACTCTAAAATACTTGTTTTTTATATCATAATCAATTTTATAATGATTTCATTTTTTATTATTATTAATACTCAGATTTAATATTCATAATTATAATTAATTTAATTATAGTAATTAATTGTTTATAATTGCAATAAAATACTTAGTGTCATCTAATATTTTCAATTTTATTAAAAATAAATAAAAAATTGACAATTCTAAAATCAATTTAATTAAAAATAAATAAAAACTAAATACTTAATAAATTTTTAAGTTCTTAGGGTGAAATTTATTAGTAACACAAATATATTTTTTATAATTATAAAAAATTCAATGTATTTATTTATAATTTTTTTTGTTTATTTTTCAATAGTGTATTTTTTTATATATAATTTTCAATAGTTTTTATTTTTTTCTTTGTTTTTAAATTAGTTTTAAAGTTGTTTTATTCACATATTCTTATCTTTCAATTCATGAAGACCTCTATTAAAAGAGGCTTTGTCTTTCAATTTCACTCTGTGAATTGTAGATTTCCCAGTGGAGAAAGAAGTACAGGTATGTCTTGCTATTCGATTGTAAGAAAATGTTGATTTTCGTTCAAGTTTAGCATTTGTTGTCCTCTCTGATATTTTCCAAAATCAGCTGATCTGCTTTCATAGTTTTTATTTTAGATTTTGTTATCAAGGTAGACACAAAGGGATTCTGAGGGTGAATTATAAATTGTTGAATTGAGAGAGAACTGTAGGTATGTCTCGCTACTATGGCTGTTAGATTGCCTGAAAATGTTGATTCCCATTCAAGTTTAGCATTTGATGTCCTCTTTGATATTGTTCAAAATCACCACACATGCATTGATCCGGTTGTCAGATTCTATTTTTTGAATTCATAGTGTTTTTATTTTCAGCAAAAGAGGCATTTGAATATTCTTATCAATCTACTACGAAGGTGATCAATATAAATGTTTCGTGCATCTCCTTCAAATTTGAAATCTGCAATTTGATACTCAAATAGATCTCAAAACATTGGATGCTCATTAATGTAGTTTGATGTAGTTGAACAATCAGTGAATAGCTCCTTCCTCCATGTTCTTACACCTCTAGCAAGAAATGTATCTCCCTCTTCAAATCTATGGTCACCCAACAACCATGTCACTAAGGTCATTAAGTATTCATCTAAACAAACGTGTGCACACACATACTACCACCAGAATTGCCATATGTAAATACCTTTACTGTATTTTGCTCCTTTGTAAAGTACCCTATACCAATATGGTTCCTTAGGATCTTCCAAAGCTCCATCACAATTGCATGGAGCAGTTCTTATGTCTGGTTCTTTTGTGTGATAAGTGATAGGGGAGAGAGGCCCATAGTGGTGCACCCTAACTTCATGTTTTTCAAAATCCTACATGGAATTTCAAATCAGTCCCAATTTTGTACAATAGTTTATTTGGCAACTCACCTACTTAAAAAAATTAATTTTAGGGTCATATCATCAAATATGATGCCACATTAGCATGCTTTTTGTTAAGGTATTAAAAACATATCAAAAAAAAGTGAGACCGATAGCGATGCACTAAGTCATGTTTTATTGGTGCACCGATGTGGCATCACATGATTTGTCAATTTATGTACTTTATGGATAAAAAGTGTTTTGCAATTGGATTTAAGATACTCCACTACGAGGCCCAATGGGGACTACTTTTATCCCCACTATTGGAGCCCGCTCCACTATGGGCCCCTCTCCCCTAATTGAGTGAGAATTAAAACCTAAGAGTATGCCATATGATTAACTAGCTTTGGGGAGTGAGACAAACCTTGATAATGATCCACACTAATACTGTACACAAATAATCTTGCCCCATGTTCATCAAAGTACAAATACCTATTAGATTTTCTAATCAGATTTATGAAGACCAAAAAAGCTAAATATATACAATAAATCAGCAATTCATCAGTGCAAATTATCAAGTTTAGCTAAATTTGCTCCATTTCAACTCGAATAGTAAGGAAATATTTCCTTTGAAGTATAATTTATAGGAATATATGATAGACTGGTAAAGAAGAAATTCTAGAAACATAATGGCTGAATTTAAATCTCTATAGCCCATAAATCATCCTAAATTCAAAAATATAAAAAATGAAATTCCAGTTAGATTTTAAAATTATTTAATGGTAAATCTCATGAAGTATTTAAATTATGAACATTTCTCTCTGGAAATTTCAATCATGTTATATCAAGCAAAAGTGTAGAGAATATTGTTGTAGGAAATTTAATTTTCTTTATTTCTTGGGGCTGAGGTTTATAGCTAATGAAATCCTAGGGTTTTTTTTATGAATTTAAATGGGAACATTGCATTTTGAGACTGTAATTTATAAAGGTATAGTGTAGATTGAATTCTTGCAGAAAATTTTATTTTCTTTGTGGTGTGGAGTTTTATAGCTAATGAAATCAAAGTAGAAAAAAAATTAACTTAAATGGGAGCGTTGTATATTGAGACTATAATTTGAAAATATAGATGGATTGAGCTTAAAGAATAAATGCATGATGTAGCAGGGGCCAAACAATATCAATTCATCTCCAAGAAAGGAATTTTTTACAAAAATAATCTTAAAGACAACCTCATTTTTTCGTTTTTCTAGACTTAGGATTCATTTGTGGGGAATTAAACAATACATAAGATTTATGATTGAAGTTCTGAGTTAAAATTCGGTTGAATTACTTCTAGAGCATCTATTCACAAAATCACTAACACTTTACTATCTATAAATCAACTGGCATCTTGCTTTGACACAAGATTCTAATCAATATCCAATTTGCCACAAAAAACAAAATATATCCTTCCCTGATTACATTTCGCTAAGCTACTTGGGCAAGAGCTACTATATCAAATTCACATAAGGGATTGTCTCTGGCCTCATTTAGTAGCTCCGGTGAGTCAATCTCAATGGCCTCTCGATGAGCCAAATTTTTGTTTGCTCAAATAAATGCACTATAAAAATCTCAAAACTTACACTCAATGTTTTTTACTCTTGAGTGACATCAACCTGGTCCCTTTGGGAGGTATTGATTTATTCTATAAAATATGGAGGAGCTTAATTATTAAGAAAACATAGAAAACGTACAAGATCAAAGTATCAATCTAGAAACCTTACAAAAAGTTGTAGAAATATAAATCTAATTTTTTAGGGAAATTCAACAAGCCTGAGCTAACATTGCTTATCATTTGACTATCATCAACACTTGTTGAAGTATAAACATCAAAACTCGAATCAACATACAATTTAAATTTGTTGTCTAAAACATAAATCCTGGTTAAAAACTATCCAAGAAGACCTTATTTAAACAATTAGTTATAGAGGATATAACCACTCTCAAGATTGAACTATACCGCAAGAAATAACATGAAAAAGGTTGGAACAAAATCACTGACACATTGTATGCTAATTTTCACTATAAGCTTCTCCTCCACTTTGATCACCAACCACAGATCCTCATCAAAAAACCTTGTCCTTCATAAAAGCATTTGTAACCAAGTGCAGGTGGATGTTGAGAAAAATATGCTTCACGACATCAAGCACTCCAATTTGGTTCTTTTAGTCATTTTTAGGTGTTTTAAATTGAATTTTTCCCAATTTGATTTGCCTTCTTCATAGGTCCTCATCAGTATTTGTTTATGAACCAGAGTTGAAAATGGCTCTACCAAACTTATGACTTGGAACTACGGTTGATACCCAAGGATACAAAATTTGAACATTACATGATATTACAATATAATTAAATTAATTTGAGCAAAAGATGATGTTGCAATGTTATTGCAGTACTCCTATAATTACATAATTGGATGACTCTAACCAAAATCATATAAGAAAGGTATAGTTTACTCTTAAGTATAATCATTAGGTCAAATCCCAAGGCTACTAAATTTGGCCAATACATAAAAGTGAAAATGGAAGGAAATCCTATCCTGGCTTCCAAACGGTGCTCATTTGTCCAACCTTCAATATTTTTCCATTTTGTCAAGACTTCCCAAAGATTGAGAGATGTTAGCAACATCTTCCAATTTTTTGAATCCTTCTTCACTGTCAATTTTTTTAACTCCTCTAAAGTCCATTCTTTCATGATGTTTCCCCTACCTTGTAATTATCTCTACTTGCAAATGAAGCAAAGAACAATTGATAGGGAGGTTGGATGAAACAATCATTGTTTCATGCTCTAGGTCCTGCTTGGAAGACCTCTAGGTGTTTCACTCCACCACTTGAAACCTATAGGACCTCTTCCTTCTTAGGGTCCCCTGATTTCTCCTTGCCAACCCAACTATCAACTTAGTTCCTCCTACCAAGTCAAGACTTGGTGCAATCTTGAAACACTTTCCTTCACCCTTAATCCACCCTAAAGGCTACAAATCCTCCAAATCTTGAATTTTTAGCTTTGCAAGGGTGTGGAGGTGCTTCTAATGGATTCAATCCATCCTACCTTGGTTCTTGAGGGTCCACCTAACTCCATTTCCTAGTCGCTTCCACCAAACCCTCATTTAGGCCTAAAAAGGCTACTAGCCCTAGGAGCCCCAATTAGGCCTCCTTCTCCGAGAAATTAGGTTTGTTTCCAAAAAATTTCAAAGAACACCCCAATATTTTCTTGGGATTCCTGATTCATATGCACACCTCTCAAATATTTCTGGGGTCTTGGGTCTCAGCTATCCGTACTAAGGCTTAACCCACAATTTGGAAAAATTAGGCCTTTACAAACCCTTCCCTGACTTCACTGCAAACTGTTAGGTATTCCTCACAACAGATGGATTGATGGAGCTTCATCCTCCATGCTATGTCTTGGAAAGGCACTTACCTACCCTCTCCACACTGTGACTTGTCAGGAAATGGACACCCCTGCAAATCAAGTGCTCTGCACTTTTTGTCTTCCCTAGCCGAACTCTTCTTGGCTCGCCTAGGGCAAGAATTCCATAATAGCTCTTGTGTTTTCAAAGGCCCTAAACCCTACCATATGTACATACATGGAGTCTAGTCACTGTTCCTAAAAGGTTGTACAATTTGTACAGTGGGAAAGTGAACTAACACTCCATTTTCACAAAACCGCCTAGTTCAGACCAACAACATTATGAAAACCAAACTAATTACAAACAATGCTTGAAATTGAATAAAGAAACTAACTAATGCCACAAAAATCTCTAAGAACAAATACTCTACATCCTACACAAATTACAGTGCTATGATCAATCCATTAAAACCTCACTTCAATGCAAAAATCTGAAAATTCACTCTCAAACACAATTGCTTTTCTTGATTTCACTAAACTTCAAAACATAACAAATGCTTCCAACCCCACTCCAATTCCAAGGCATCCCATAAATAGGGTATCTAATTCAGTTATCCTCTCTCTTGGGCTCTTCTTGGCCACCTGTAGCTCCAATTGAGCAACATTTTTAAATATTTTGCAAGAATTCCTAAAAATCCAAGACCTCATTTAGAGCTAGAACTTTATGTCACCTATCCTATGGTCAACATGACCTTCATCAGATGATCAACACCCAATCAAAAATGACACTAAAGCACAACCAAAAATGAACATGAATAGATGATAAGTTGGCCTAAACAAATTGCCAAAACATGACCTTCTAGACAATCTATGGTAACCTATGGGTGCTCCTGCACCATTCTCCCCCCCTCTGCACAAACACTAAGGAATGTGGGGAGAGATCAGAGATAATTCAATACCCTGCTTCTTGAACTGAGCATCATCCACCCATTTAGCCTCAGATTCTGGTTTGTCCTTCCATTTGATGAGATGTTCCATGTATTCCTTATGTCGGGTAGACTTCTTCACCCTTGATTCCAAGATCCTCTCTGCTTGCAGCTTGTCTTTAGGAGGTAAGGCTATGTTACTCACATCCTTCAGGATATCCATACTTTTCTTATCCGATTCAGTGACTGGTCCTTTATACATGATCAAATCAGCCACATTAAACACTGGTGAAATGCCTAAGTCTGCAGGTAGCTCCACCTTATAGGCATTCTTTCCATATTTTGCAAACACCTGACATGGTCCCACTCTCTTCATCTGCAACTTGGTTGATGTTCCTTTTTGCAACCTAGATTTGTTGAGATGGACCATAACATAGTCCCCTACTGCAAATTGTAGATCTTTCCTAGACATATCCACCTTAGATTTCAGCTTATGATATGACCAAGTCCCATGTCTATCCATACTCCTTGGTGAGGCATCTTAGCAGATTACCTAACACTCTATTTATCACCTCAGTTTTTCCATCTGTCTGAGGATGGTAGGCTTATCCAAAAGACAAGTTAGTACCTAATTTGCTCCATAGAGTATTCCAAAAATGACTCATGAACTTCACATCCCTATCTGAGACAATGCTCAATGGCAATCCATGGATCCTCACAATCTCTTTGAAGAAAAGATGAGCAATATAGCTAGCATCATGGGTGGTCTTACAAGGAACAAAGTGACTCATCTTACTGAACCTATCTACCACCACATAGACACTATCAAACCCTATCTTAGTCTTAGGGAGTCCTAACACAAAGTCCATGCTAATACATTCCCATGGTCTATTGGGAATGGGTAGAGGTTGATACAAACCTGCATTGCTAGCTCCCCCCTTGGCTTTCATACAAACTACACACTACTCCACATACCTTCTGACATCCCTTGGCAACTTGGGCCAATAATAGAACCTCTGCAATAGTTCCATTGTCTTGTTGATACCAAAATGACCACTAAGAATACCATTGTGCTTCTCCTAGATAAGATTCTCTCTCATTGAACCTTTTGGAACACATAACTGATTCCCCTTGAAAAAAAGTCCACTCTGCAAAGTATACTCTGAGAATTGACTATGAAAGTGATTCTCAAAATTAGAACATACCTTATATGCCTCCGAGAAGTCTTCATCTTCTCCATAGAGATCCTTGAAACTCTTTATCCCAATGCTCTTTATTTGTATCTCTTGCACTATCATCAACCTCCTACTTAATGCATCTACCACCTTGTTCAACTGTCCCTTCTTGTGCTTGATGGTAAATGTGAAGGCTTGGAGGTATTCCATCCATTTCAAATGTCTATTGCTCAACTTCTCTTGTGTGTTGATGTAGCTAAGTGCATGGTTATCAATAAACACTACAAACTCTTTAGGTAGGAGATAATGCCTCCACTTTCTAAGTGATTGTACTAGAGCATATAATTCTAGGTCATAGGTAGAATACTTCTATTTAACTTCATTGAGCTTTTCACTAAAGAAAGCTATAGGTCTTCCTTCTTGGCTTAGTACTCCTACTCCAATTCCACTGGCATCACATTCCACAGTGAATAACTTATCAAAACTAGGTAACAAAAGGATGGGTTGAGTTGCCACTTCTTGTTTCAGTTTCTCAAAAACCTTCTCTACTTCAAGAGTCCATTTGAACTTAGTTTTTAGGCCACCTTTGATTGTATCAAGTACTGGTGCACATATGCCACTAAAGTTCCTTATAAACTTCCTATAAAACTGAGCTAACCCATGAAAACTCCTTACCTCTGTCCTAGTGGTTGGTGTAGGCCAATTTAGGATAGCTTCCACCTTGCTTGGGTCCATCTTCAATGATCCTTGGGATACTAAAACCCCTAAATACACAAGCTCTTGTTTGAAGAACTCACACTTTTCTAAGTTGATGGCTAACCTCTCCTCCTACAACCTTTTAAGAACCAACTCCACATGATTTAGATGTTCTTCTGTTGTCTTGCTAAAGATGATTATATCATCTAGATATACCACCACAAATAACCATGTGAAGTCCTTAAGCACTTCATTCATGAGCCTCATGAATGTGCTAGGGGCATTTGAGAGGCCAAATGGCATAACTCTCCACTCATACAACCCATCAATTGTCTTAAAAGTTGTCTTCCATTCATCCCCCTCTTTGATTCTGATTTGATGGTATCCACTCTTGAGATCCAACTTGGTAAAATACTGTGCTCCTCCAAGACAATCCATCAAATCCTCAATCCTAGGAATAAGGAACCTATATCTAATTGTAATTCTATTTATAGCCCTAGAGTCAATGAAAAGTTTCCACTTACCACCTTTCTTGGTTGCTAAGACCACTGGTACTGCACATGGACTGATGCTCTTCCTAATTAGTCCTTGGTCTAACAACTCCTGCACTTATCTAGCTACTTCTAGGTTCTGATCTAGTGTAAGCTTGTAAGCTGCTTTGCTTGGAAATGAAGCCCCTAGTATGAAGTCAATTTGATGACTGATGGCTCTCTTTGGAGGTAAGGTTGCTGGTGTTCCATCACTAACTATATCCTTGAATTGTTCAAGCAACTTCTAGACTGCTCCTGGTATGACTATTTTCTTAGTCTTATCTTCCTCCTTGGGTTGCACCATGACCACATATCCTTCCCCTCCTTGTTGTAGAGTGTTGATAAACTCCTTGCCACTACTTAACAAGACACTAGGGGTCTTTGACTATCCTTCTTCCTCATCTGACAATGACTGTAGTTTGAATGTCTTTCCATCCTTCTTGAATGAGATAGTGTTTTCCTTTCCATCATAGATGGCTCCTTTGTCATACTACCATGGTCTGCCCTATAGAAGATGGCATGCATCCATGGGAAACACATCACAAATCAACTTGTCCTTGTACCCTCCAATGGAGAACTCCACCGTTGTCTGCTCATTTACAAGAACACTTTGCCCTTTGTTCAACCATGTCACCTTGTAAGGGCTAGTGTGGGGTACTTTCTCCAACTTCAACTTCCTCACTGCCTCCTCATAGATAATGTTATCAGTAGACCCTGAATCCACTATAACCTTGCACACCTTTCCAAGTATTTTGCATCTTTCCCTGAATAAGGCTCTCCTTTACTTTGGCTCTTCTTTGACTGGTTGTCTGATTAGAACCCTGCTAAACATCAAGTTCTCCCCCATTTCTGACTCAATATGACTAACCTCTGGTGACTTGACACTCATACTGTCTTCTTGAGCATATGCTACTCACTTTTCTGTACTTGATGAAGATGCTTTCTCCGAGCACCTATAAGCTGGATGTCCTACTTGACCACAGTTATAACACTTCATACTAGCAAAGTATGAGTTACTTTTGCATGCTCCTCTTCCTCTATTTGAACCTCCCTGAGGTCCTCTACCTCTTCCATAGCCTCCTCTAGAAGTTGTTTCACTGCCATGCTCTGTGAGTTTAGACTCTCCCTGACTTCTTTGTTCAGTCCCTCTACCTTGGTATCCACCTCTATGTCCTCTTTGATCTTTGCCTTTACCTCTACTCTTAGAAGCTTGGTTTTGTTTCCTCTTACTCCTCTCTTCAATCTTTATAGCCAATTGATAGCATTGGTGCACTATTTTGGGACTTAGAAGAGTCATCTCCTCTTGAATGTTCCACTTCAAACCATTAAGGTATCTAGCCACCTTAAGACTTTCATCCTCAGATACATTAGACCTCATGCAAAGTTTTTGAAACTCCTCTGTATAGGAATTTACATCTTGGTCTCTTTGTCTCAAGCTTTGTCTTTTCTTGTGCAACTAAATTTCATAATCATCTGGCATGTATGCTTCTCTCACTTTGGTGACCATTCCCTTCCAAGTAGAAATAGGCTTCTTGCCTTCCTTTTCCCTCTATGTCTGAATGAACTTCCACCATGTCAAGGAAAAACCTCTTAATCTTGACTTTTCCACCTTCACCTTCTATGCTTCAGTGACTCCATCACATTCAAAATGGTTTTCCATTCCCTCTATCCAATCCATGACTAGATCAGCTTCCATTTTCCCACTAAATAGTGGTATGCCTTCAAGTGCTTTTCCACTCAAAGCCTTCAATGCCTTCAAGAATGTCTCTTCTTGCAAAACATGGTCAGGTTCAAGGATCTTGTCTTCCTCTGCAACCTCTTCACTCTTGGGTACCCTACCTTCCAATCTATCACTGACCTCATCGGTCTTGGTCTGCACATTATTCATTGCTTGCTCAAGTTGGGCTATTCTTTCCCTCAATAGCCTATTGTCCTCCTCCTGTTCTTTGACCTTCTTGGTCAATTCTACATTTGTCACCATGTCTATGGAAGCACTAGACTCAATCTCTGACATATAATATTCTATTCCAAATTTTGTGATGCTCTGATACCAATCTGATAGGGAGGTTGGATGAAACAATCATTGTTTCATGCTCTAGGTCCTGCTTGGAAGACCTCTAGGTGTTTCACTCCACCACTTGAAACCTATAGGACCTCTTCCTTCTTAGGGTCCCTTGATTTCTCCTTGCCAACCCAACTATCAACTTAGTTCCTCCTACCAAGTTAAGACTTGGTGCAATCTTGAAACACTTGCCTTCGCCCTTAATCCACCCTAAAGGCTACAAATCCTCCAAATATTGAATTTAGCTTTGCAGGGGTGTGGAGGTGTTTCTAATGGCTTCAATCCATCCTACCTTGGTTATTGAGGGTCCACCTAACTCCATTTCCTAGTCGCTTCCACCAAACCCTCATTTAGGCCTAAAAAGGCTACTAGCCCTAGGAGCCCCAATTAGGCCTCCTTCTCCGAGAAATCAGGTTTGTTTCCAAAACTTTTCAAATAACACCCCAATCTTTTCTTGGGTTTCCTAGTTCATATGCACACCTCTCAAATATTTTTGGCTTCTTGGGTCTCAACTATCCGTACAAAGGCTTAACCCACAATTTGGAAAAATTAGGCCTTTACAAACCCTTCCCTGACTTCACTGCAAACTGTTAGGTATTCCTCACAATAGATGGATTGATGGAGCTTCCTCCTCCATGCTATGTCTTGGAAAGTCACTTACCTTCCCTCTCCACACTGTGACTTTTCAGGAAATGGACACCCCTGCAAATCAAGTACTCTGCACTTTTGTCTTCCCTAGTTGAACTCTTCCTGGCTCGCCTAGGGCAAGAATTCCACAGTAGCTCCTGCATTTTCAAAGGCCCTAAACCCTACCATATGTACATACATGGATTCTAGTCATTTTTCCCAAAGGTTCGTACAATTTGTACAGTGGGGAAGTGAACTAACACTCCATTTTCACAAAACTGCCTGGTTCAGACTAGCAATAGTATGAAAACCAAACTAATTACAAACAATGCTTGAAATTGAATAAAGAAAATAACTAATGCCACACAAAGCTCTAAGAACAACTACTCTACATCCTACACAAATTACAGTGCTATGATCAATCCATTAAAACCTCACTTCAATGCAAAAATCAGAAAATTCACTCAAAGACAATTGCTTTTCTTGATTTCACTAAACTTCAAAACATAACAAATGCTTCCAACCCCACTCCAATGCTGAGGCATCCCATAAATAGGGTCTCTAATTTAGTTATCCTCTCTCTTGGGCTCTTCTTGGCCACTTGTAGCTCCAATTGAGCAACATTTTCAAATATTTTGCAAGAATTCCTAAAAATCCAAGACCTCATTTAGAGCTAGAACTTTATGTCACCTATCCTATGGTCAACATGACCTTCATCAGATGATCAACACCCAATCAAAAATTCCACTAAGGCACAACCAAAAATGAACATGAATAGATGATAAGTTGGCCTAAACAAATTGCCAAAACATGACCTTCTAGACAATCTATGGTAACCTATGGGTGCTCCTGCACTAACAATCCTTTTTTGCATTAGTTGATCCAGTGATGAGTATAAAACTGCAAAACAAAAAAGTTAAAAACAACAAACACACACCACAGAACAACATCAAACAAAACAAAGAAAACTTAGAGGCACATGAGGTACACAAGGTAAAGGGGCCCAGAAAAATAATATAAGTAGAGCCTAACAATTTCAATACAAAATCATTTGGAAAACTACATCAGTAATTGCATTTTGAAAATCCATAATTTTTTGAGAAAAACAAATATAGTAAATCAAACTTGAAACAAATTGTGTTGTTTAAAGCTTTAGAAATAGAAGCATAAATTTAATATCTTGATAAAATTATTAAGCCTTCACTATTTTGTCAGTTTTTGGTCATGAAATTGAAGTAATCATGTTTTAGGGAACTCCTTTTGTCTTTTGTATGTCCATTTATTCAAAGCTCGTGACTATTTTGACCAAAAATAACATCTTTGTGGCAAACCATATGCCAATGAAAGAGACCAAAATCATTCATATACATTGGGGTTTGTAGTAGGGTGAAAAGAAAATATTATGGTTCTATTGCAAGTCCCCACAAGGGAAAGTGCTTGGATTTCTCCTCTCCAAGTTGTGGTTACATGTGTGAAAAAATAAGGAAGACAAGTTCCCTGATGTATCTCCTCTTACCAACATCTTGACACAGTTTAATTCAATTTTGTTTGGGAAGGAGTGGGGGTTAACACCTAGTCTTTTTTATTTCATTCTCCAGATCTTGAGGACTACTTAAAACCCATCAAACAGCGCAAAAAATCCCAAAGCACAACTTTAAATATGTTCTTTGTTTAAGTTAGCATGTTTTTGTTCAACACAACTTTCATTAGAAAAATTATGAGCATTAATGTTTCCTATTGTTTGGTTCCAAACTCTACTCTCTCAACAGTACACTCAAGTCTATATTGTGTTAAATGGGATGTTCTTCATAATATTGTAAATGTTGAATCTCAACCTGGAATGTATTAATCTGTCGAGTATATGTATTAATTTGTGATGAGTATGCAAACTTCACAATCAATAGAAGTTTCCTTCATAGTTCTTGTGCCTTGTCTATGAGTCCAAATTTCTTGAGTGCACTCTACCAAACAATTCTTGCACCTTCTCTATGCGTCCACATTTCTTTGAGGCACTGTGTCAAATAGTTCTCGTGCCTTGTCTATGTGCCCACATTTCTTGGAGGCATTTTGTCAATCAGTTCATGTGTTGTATCCTTACTTCCACATTTTGCATGTCAATTACATTAGCTTAAGAGTTTTGAAGGCTTCCTTGGGTTTATTATCACCAGTTGCATGTGCTTAAGAATTTTGAAGGCCTTTCCAACAAATCCATTTTGTGCAAATCCTGCAGATGTTGCAACCAATCAGATTACATTTCTTTGAGGAAATCTATCAAACAGTTCATGTGCCCTATCTATGCTTCCGCATTTTGTATACATGTCTGCCAAGGCACTTGCAACTACAACATCGAACATATTCCTACATGATAACTAATACTTATCTCTACTTAATTATTTCACATATAATTATTACTGTACTACTATAATAAAGGATGAAAATATAATAGATTTTATTTTAATATATATAATTTAATTTCACATGTTATTTATAATTGAATGGAATGCATTCCTTAGATCTTAAAAGAAACAAATCATGTGATTTCATATTAGTAGACTTAGGATCAGGTTAGAGTTTAATTAGGGCAAGGTTTACGATTATGGTTCATTGGTTTTTTTTTTAGAAGGTTATAAATAAATATTAATCTCCATGGATTTTCTTATAGGTCTGGCAAACGTTGTGGAAGAAAGAAATCAAAATGATCTATAGACTACAATATCAAAAGAATATTTTGTCGTGTACTTTTATTGTTTTAATGTTTGTTTTCTCTTAAATGCAATTTCCTCAGAATTTGGAAAATATATATATTCTCCTATTTAATACTAATGTCAAAGAAAATAATGATTTTCCTACAGGTGAGGAAGATGTCACATAATGTGCATACATCATGGGTGTCTATTTGGTTGTCCAACTATCACTACTATCTTCCATTTAGTGTCCTCCTTCGTATAGAGGAGTTGAGTGTCTATTATTGGTTGAGAGAGAAGATGGTCAACAGAATTAACAATAATGGACCAAAATCCAGTCAATTTTTTTTTATAATTATGCTATGTACTTTAACTTTCTGTACGAATCAAAGGTGAAAATGAACTTAGATGTAAAATTTAACAATCTTTAGATTGAAATTGTAGAATTTTGTGACTGGTCGGTTCGTCTATACCATGAGGTTCAAGATCTTTACCTTGCAGGATGCATTTGGAAGGTCACTATTAAGCCAACAAAGACCATTAAAAAACACACTCTATGTAATGAACTCAGCATAAAATTCATGAGATTCCTAAAGGGACAATCACAGATTAGTTATCACATGGGACCACCTAAGGAATGGTTGCTTGCTACTTTGAAGTTCAACTACTTCACGGTGCATCAGGTCATTCCATCATTCAAGTTGTTACATTCACACTATGGGATACCTACATTGAATGTTGTTAAGTCCAATGTGACAATTAAAGTTTGAAATATTATTCATGATAGTGATAATGGACAGTTACCAGTGCACAAATGGTTAAGTAACTGAAAGAATTTTTGAAATATTATTTGAAAAATGTTTGCAAAATATTTATACTTTTATCTATGACTAAATTCAATTTTGAAAATATTTTTTTAATATTGTTTAAAAGTTATTATCAATGTATAAATGTTTAACTAAGTCAAACTATTTCTTTTTTAACAACTTCAAAGTATTTGTCTTGTAATTAAATGGAAATGGTTGATGTTGATGTTATGTTTTGCTATATACAAGTTGGTATGATTTTAAGTTAATCTTTATAAAAAAGTAAAATCAGAGACCTACAAAGCTACCCTTAATCAAAAAATTAATTTATAAATTTGCGGAGGAATTCCACTAAATTTTAATATCTACCCTTATATATGGGATATGAAATAAAAAATGATGCAAAATATAATGAAATCATATATATTACTTTTGAAATGAATGTAAATGAAGATATAAGCATTTTTTAATGTATCTATTTAATAATAGTTAAAAAGCTACTAATTATTTATTAAACATAAGCATTATTATTTATTAGAATGTGTTAAAGAAAAAAGTATGTTATTGCACCTAAATTTATAATAATTATTTTCATAATTATACAAATATTATTTAGCAATTATTACAAGTGCATTAATTTAAATTATTTTAGGTTAACAAATTGAAAGTATGTGCATTTTAATTAAATACAAATGGTTTAATATTTATAAAACATAAAATCAAATACTTACAAAGCTACCCTTAACAAAAACATTACGTTCTAACATTCAGGAGAAATTCCACTTAATTTTAATGTGTAATCTTATATATGGGAATTGAAATAAACAATGATGACAACATTAGACTAACTCTAATTCAAACCTAACCAAAACCTTAATTTAACCCTATATAAACTCTAACCCAAAATCTATTTTAATTGTAAACAAAATTTTACACTAACCCTATTTTAAAAGTAACACTAACCCTAACCCTAATACAAACCCTAGTTAATTTTATAATATAAAAATTAAAATTAATAATACTTCTAACAACAGTGCAATAGACGCCTTGAATATGATAACTTTCGACGTATTTTATATATATTAATATTTAATATATGTATGCTAGTAGCAAACACAAGGGTAAACATAAAAACCTACAGCCTAGTCATAACTAAAAAACAATCCTTCCTTCAATAGAAATCAAAAAGAAAATAAACTCAAATCACCTACTAATAAAAATTCTCAGTCAAAAATATAATAAGAAATTTGTATTTATGCATCCAAAATACCTATATTGAATATGAAAATTATTTATTCATTTTCCTATTGTAGTTAATTTATAAACATTTTATTTTTTATTTTTTTTTATTTTTTTATATAAAAGGGGTAAAAATTTATTGAATCAACCAGCAAAGTACAAAGAGCAGGGGCCAAGAGCCCGAAAGAGAACACAACACCAGCAGAAAAGAGCCCCCAAAAGGGGCACAACTAACCATCCATATCTTCCTTGACCAGACTCTCAAGATCCAAAGCACATTCCGGAGGCAGGTGAGTCCAATCTCCCATCCTCCATCCCTCTCCACGATCAGAAGCCCACTTAGCCAGGCAATCAACAGTCTTATTCCACTCATGAGGAACATAGCAAAAAGAGACTGCATCCAAAGAAGTGCTCAACCTAAGAATTTGTCTACCCACCACTGCCAGATGCCAATCCACATCTTCCACCCGTTGCAAATTCAGCATATCCACCACCACCTGAGAGTCAGACTCACAGATAATCTTGCTCCATCCTAGAGCACAACCTCTTTCAAGATCCATGAGGACAGCAAGTGCCTCCATGTAATTATTGGTTTGAATCCTCTTATATTCAAAGAAAAAGAAAATAACCTTACCAGAGATGTCCCTGCCAATTCCTCCAACCCCAGCATGCCCGGGATTTCCCCTAGAAGACCCATTAGTATTGATCTTGAGAGTCCCAAAAGGGGGGGGGGGCACTTTCCCTCCCTACAAACCTTCCTTTTAGCTTTCCTGCTTCTGGTTTGTTATATCTTCCAAAGAGCACCACTAGAATCAGCACATAGAATATTCAACTTTTGAACCACTCACACGTCTCCAAGAGCAATATCCTTCGAGAGATCACACTTCGTAGCAAGAGTCCCTGTAGCATATTTATTACTTGCAACCATGATTACTGCACCATCTTTGTCTTATATTGGAAAATCCTATGATTCCTTTCCAACCACACCTGCCAGATAATAAATCCTGGACCAATACCCCAAGCCACCTCTAGAAAGGTCTTAGAAGGGGGTCTACCAAGACTATTCCAAAACTCAACCAAAGAGTGAGCATGAATACAAGCATGCTCCCAAGCTTCCCACCACCAGTGCCAAATAACCCTGGTGAAAGAACATTGGAAAAAGAGGTGTGAACTATTTTCTTCACTTTAATTACATAAAGTACAGATAGAAGGCCCATGAAAGCCCCTCTTCTGGAGATTCTCCTAGGTAAGACATTTATTCTGAACCATAAACCATAAGAAGAAATTGCACTTGGGCCAAGTCGACTTATTCCAAACTTGCTTCCACCAAGATATGTTAATCCTGTCAAAATTTTGTCTTTCCAACTCTTGATAACCTGAGGCAACTGAGAACTTTCCTTTTGGATTGGATCCCCAAGCGAGGGTATCAGCTCCTCTTAAAGAGTTACACGCTCTGCCAACAAGAATCCTAGCAAGAGTCTCTCTCTCTCCCTCAGAACCCCCAGGAGGCCATTCTTGGGGTTCTTTCCATCTGGCAACCTCACCCCACCCCACCCTTAAAAACACCTTAAAATCCTCAACCTTACTCCATCCTGCTGCAAGGAAACTCACATAAAGGTTGAAGGTGGGGGTATTGAGATAAAATAGGAGGAAAACCATCCCAAGAATCCTCCCAAAACAGGACATCCGAACCGCTATTGCAAATCTAGAAAAGACCATTTTTAACTAACTGTGCCCCTTTCTTCAAAGTCTCCCAGATCATGGACCCCCTTCCAATCAGGTTGTACCTTGGTACATCTTTCCCATTCACACCACCAAGATACTTAACATTAAGGATTTTAGCCCATCCTTGATCTTGGCTTATGCACCATCTCCAAAATAGCTTAGCAGCAAGAGCCCAACCGTTCAAGCTTGTATTCCTCAAACCAAGGCCACCATCCTGCTTTGATCTACAAACACAATCCCATTTGACCAAACTCCATTTTGAGGAAAGCAAATTACCTGTCCATAAAAATTGCCTAGAAATGGCATCAAAGTCCTTAATGAAACCAGCAGGGGCTGACTGCACAAGAAACCTATAGATAGGAAGAGCTTGGATCATAGACTTCAAAAGAGTCACTCTACCAACAATTGAGAGCCATTGGTGAGTCCAATGACTCACCTTACTTCGAAGCTTATCCAAAATCTCTTGCCACACACCCCTCGATAGCCTTTGGTTTGAAAGTGGGATGCCAAGATACACTAAAGGAAGTGTTCCAATTTGAAACCTCAAGATATGAGCAATCCGAGCTTGAATAGAAGTGGGGGTATTGAAGAAGAAGATTTGTGATTTTTCTTCATTAATCTTATGTCCTGAGGCTTTCACATAAATATCCAAAGCTCTTTGAAAACTAGCTACCTCCTGAATTCTTGTGGCACCCATCAAAGACATATCATCCACAAATTGGAGGTGGGAAGAAGGAGGAATGCCATGCCCCCACTTCCAACCTTGAATCCCTCCCTGACTAACTTGAGACTTGATAAGTTTTCCCAACCCTTCCGCCATCAGGATGAAAAGGTAAGGGGAGAGAGGATCCCCTTGCCTAAGGCCTCTGGCCACACCAAATAAGTCAGAAGGTTCACCATTAATTAGGACAGCAAAAGAAGGTGAAGTTATGCAGCTCATAACCCAGCTAATCCACTCCTGTCCAAAACCAAAGGCCTGTAAAACTTTCTGCAAAAAACTCCATCTGACCCTATCATAAACTTTGGCCATGTCCAACTTTATGAGCATAGCTTTTTCCTTAGAGGTAGCCATAGAGTGCATAGCTTCTGCCGCAATGATAACCCCATCCAAAATTTGTCGTCCTATAACAAAGCCCCCTTGCTCCTCAGAGATTAGGTTACTGAGCCATGGCTTTAACCGTTCAGCTATCACTTTTGTAATTATTTTGTACATCACATTGCACAAATCAATAGGTCTAAAGAAATTAAGGGAGTTAGCTCCTTCCTTCTTTGGGATGAGAGCAAGGAAAGTTGCATTCAAAGCCTTAAGCATCTATTTATTGTTAAAGGATTCCTGCACCACTTCAAAGAGGTCCATCTTGACAATCTCCCAAAAAGCTTGAAAGAACTCTATAGGAAAACCATTTGGTCCCGGGGCTTTACCCTTTTTCATTCCAAACACAACTAGCTCTATCTCATATAGAGTAATGGGCTTAATGAGAGCCTCATTCATTTCAGGAGTGACCAAGGAGGGAATGCAACCCAGAACCAAATCCTCCTCAACCCTATCCAGATCAGAGCCTTCTGAAACAAACTCCCAAAAAATCTAGTAGCCTCCAAAGCAATCTCCCTATGAGAGGAAAGCAGAATCCCTTCAACCATCGTGAGAGAATTGAGAACACTCCCATGTCTTCTGTCCTTAACAGTGTTGTGGAAGAACTTAGCATTTCTGTCCCCTTCCTAGAGCCAATCAATTCGAGCTTTTTGTTTCCAATAAATCTCTTCTTGTAGCTCCCACTCCTCCAGATTCTTTAAGGTCACAGCTTCTTCTCTATATAGCCCATCAGACAAGCCCTATTCTCTAATTTGGCGAGTAATATTGTCCACCCTCAGCTATGCTTCTCTCTTGGCTCCAAAGAGATTTCCAAAGCACTCTCTGTTCCACCTTTTTAGCTTAAACTTAACATACTGCAATTGCTTGACAAAAGAAAACATAGCGGTGCCATAAGCAGGCTTCCCTTCCCTCCACCAAGCAATGATATAATCCTGAAGAGAAGCATCCCTCAACCACATAAGTTGAAACTTAAAGGATGGATTCTTTATCTTTTGAAACATAGAAGCAATCAAAAGAATTGGCCAGTGATCTGAACCCCTCCAGTCCAAAATCTCTGAACTAGTAATCCAATTGTCTGCCATCCAGAAACAAGAAACCAGAAATCTATCTAATCTTTTTGCTATCGCTTCCACCCCACATCTCCTATTATTCCATGTGAACAACCCATTGGAAGGTGTGATGTCCACCACCCTCAAGCTTTCAATGTTACTCCTTAAAAGGCCTGCAGAGGGATCAAGCTTGGGATTACCTCCCCGCTTCTCTTCCAAACTTAAAATTGCATTGAAATCTCCTACCAGAATCCAAGGGAATAGAGGGGCAAGAGAGTGAACATATCCTATATGTGACCAAAGCAAAGTTTTTCCAATAAAATCAATCGAAGCATAAACATTAGTGAAGAGAAGAATCTCACCAGTTACGCAACACATGGCCACCAAGGAAATAGCAAATTTGCTAGAAACCCACCAAAGCGGGACCAACTTTGAGGATCCCATAAAAGAGCCAAACCCCTAGAACATCCTTGAGCGCCAATGCACTGACAAAGACCTCTAGGCCAAATCTTAGCAGCCGTGTAATGCATCCTATCAATAGATAACTTATTTTCCTAAATAAAAACCACCTCAGGCGAATGAGACTTAATCAAATCCTGAATAGCCTTTTGTCTAGGGATGTTATTCAACCCCCTTACATTCCATGAAAGAACAATCATTTCTGATGAAGAGGGAAGTGGGAATTAATGGTCTTCATAGAACCAGACTCCACTAAAGTCTCTCCCACTAACTTCACCTTTTCCTGGTCTTTCTTCCTCCCCACCTTAAGAGGCTTCTCTGGGGTATCTTTTCTAATGGTTTTTTGATGAATACCTAAAATAGAAGGGGAACCCTTGCTTTTGCTCTCGTCCTGCCGAACATTTCCGGTGCAAGCCTTGGTTCGGGCATGAGCAGAAATCTCCTGCAATTCCTTGTCTCCACTGGTTTCCAACTCCTCAAAAGGTCTCACTGAAGTATCTGTGTCCATCTGTACCCCAAGCTCTCCCTCCTGTTAATCGGCGTGAACAACATTGTTCTCCTCCCCACCTATTTCCTTTGCTTCCAAGAGCTCATGGCTAGCTGACATGTTAGCAATGGTTCCATCAAACTATTCCAAGTCATCCAACCCATCAAACCTATTGAAAACCTCATCTGTCTATCTATCCTTAAAGGTCCTCTTTTGGTCGCGACCCTTATTACGACCTCTTATAGGGATGAAGCCCTCCTTGTCCTCCCTCATAGGAGCCTTCCCTTTATCTTGGGTGTGAGGTGCACTAGCCGGCCCTATTTTTGAATCCTCTGTAGGTTTTGATTTGGGGTACATCCTCTGCAAATGCCCATATTCATGACAAAAGCGACAACGAAACGACAACGTTTCATAGTCAAGTTGTTGAATCCATGAACTTGACCCCAACTGAATTTCGATAGAATCAGGCAAGGGCTTATTTAAATCAATTTCGACACATACCCGGGCATAGGTAATTACCTTCTTCTCCATAGTTTGTCTCGAAGGACCAACTGGTTTTCCAAGCTGGCTTGCAACTAAACTAAAAATGTTCTCCCTCCAGAATTCTAAAGGAAGCCATGGTAATCTCACCCAAACCAGAACCCGTGAAGGAAGCTCTTCTGTAGGATTGAATCCCACATGCCAAGGCTTAATTAAGAGACCCACTTGATTGTAGAAATAGGGCCCTCCTTTGAAAACTTTATTCCTGTCTGACATGCAAGAGAAAACCACTTGAAAATAGCCATTGGCTGCCAACAATACATCCATATCCCCCTCTGGAGACTAGGTACTCCGAGCCCATGATTCCAAAAAAGACAAAGATACCCAAATCCCTAGGAACTTACAGATCAGAGCATGCTTTGATAAATAGTTGATATCGTCCACAATAGCTTCAGGTTGGATCTCAACAATCGGCCTATTATCACTCTTAGCAAGGCACCCATTCACCTTTGAGGGCCTAAAACCTCCAGAAAGATATGAGGACTCTCCCATTACTGATCTAGACTCACCAAAAAAATGATTCATATGCAATAGTACCAAAGGATTGCTTCCCGCCACCGTATCCTTGAAAGACAACCCCTTAACACCAGGGGAAATCCCGTTTGGAGCCATGCAAGGCTTGAAACCAAAAAAAAAACCCCGATAACCCAAAGCAAGCCGGAGAAGAGCATAGAAAATAACACCCAGCCTCCCTCTACCAAGTTTCAATCACCACAATGAACCGTAGCCCACCCACAGACGCTAGAACACCCCCCAGTCACCGCATGTAGAGCACAAAATGCACAGGAAGTAGCAGAAAGCACCAAAATCAAGCAAAAAACGTGACCACCCAAGCCACAATCCCTGCGCACCAGAACACCCCCTCCAATTTGCCACCAGCACAGAAGAAACGAAGCACGAGGTGCAACTAGGGCAAAGAAACCCTAGCCCGCGTGCACGCACCAGCACGCAGTGACGCTATCAGTCATTCACCAGTTAATTTATAAACATTTCACTCTTCCTGAGAAAAATTATTTATACAAAAATTCTAACACATTTCTTTAAGTAACTCACAATATATATTTTTTCTTATATTCAATTCACTTTAACTGATTTTAAGAATTTTTTTTTAAATTTAATCCCTTAAATACACTATAATTTCATATTTATTTACTTTAAATACAGTTGAATTCTCTTTTATAATGAGACTAAACTACATCTGATCAAAGCACCTATAAATCGAATAATACTACTTATTCACTACTTCATAAAGTAGTATTCTATTTAAACTATTAAGATACAATACAATCTATATTATTAGAATTAAAATACAATCAATAAAATTAATATCAAATAATCAAACAAAAACAATGCCAACTACTAATATCAAATAATCAAACACAAACAATGCCAACTAGGCATCTCTTATCAATCAACCCTGCCTCAACAGCTCCAGATTGAATAAATATTATCTATTAAATATAATCCCTTGTATTTGATCTTCATTAAAAACTTTTAGAAGGCAACAACAGCAGGGACCAAGGGGCTTGCAATTTTTTAAGTTTAAAGTGTAATAACTTTTGTCATTGGAGTTTCTTGTTATAATGTTGGCTTCAATTCTCAGCTGGGTGATTGTTAGTGTTTTTTCATAGTTGAGTTTCATGGCAGCGGCTATTTAGTCCCAAGAATGCACCCAGCATGGATGCACGGGCATGGGTGTTGCCTCCCTCATTTCTGGTTGTCTGTATTTTACGTGCAAATTCTGCCTTATGTTTTTTTTATCTTCTTTAAATTTCATTTTTAACATGTAATGTTTTTATATTTAATTTAATTGATTAATAATTGAAATGAGGGAGGCAGCATCCATGCTGGGTGCATTCCCGAGACTGATATTGATTTTTCATAACTGAATTTATATGCTTCATCTGATGATGTTGTTCATGTTAATTGCCCTTTTATTCTCAATTCAACATATTTATTATATTTATAACTCTTCTTTCAACTTTATTCAATATAAAATACTTTCTCCAACACAATGTCCTCGATCTTCAACTGATAATATTAAAAATTGTCAGATGTTTGCACATCTCCAAACAAAATATCTGACACGTTGACTAGACTATGGTGGCAATGCAAACACTTTCTCACCAAGCTATCAATTATATTACTGTAGTGGAAGCAATCTAAATGATGATGTTGTGCCGCTGTAAGGAAGATAAACGACAAGAGGAGATAAAAAAATCATCTATATCAATAGGTGGATTACAGATAAGAACAGTACTATGATTTTTTGAGATTTTTGTGAACAGTTATTAGGAGCTGGTGAGCAATCACTGTCGGATTGCCCCACGGCTTCCGTAGGAACAGAGAAATTTATAGTCGGATCTTAACTTTTGTCCTGGGAATAATGTGATAAGGTGCTTTTTTCTTTTGTTATCTGTCATTTTGTGGATGATATTCTCACAACGCATTGATTGCAGACTTTCACTGGCGTGGAATGGATATTCCATGGTTTAAATTAGATATTTAAGAATCCTTGTCATAAAATATAGTCAAGATTTTTGGGAAGATTGTATTATATGGGGAAAAAAATTGGATAGGTTTAAAAGGTGTGTTCTGTTATTTTGTGGATGATATTTTCGTAATGTGTTGATTGCAGACATATAGACTAGCAGTTGCACCTTTTAAGTGGTGTGGAATGGATATGTCAATGGTTTAAATCAGATGGTTATATCTTCGAATTTAAGAATCCTTGTCACAAAATATAATCTAAGATTTTGGGAAGATTGTATTATATGACAAGAAATTCTGGATAGATTTAAAAAATTATAAAAAATATTATTTAATTTATAATATTTTTTTAAAATATGATGTGTTATAGTATTTAAATGATAATGTTACATTTGTTCCTAAATAAGAAGTATAATAATATTTAAAGAGTAATTTTGTATGATGAATAGTGTTTGTATTATTATTTATAAAATAGTGTTATACATATTTTTTAAAAATGGGTGGAAATAGTCACACTTCTAAAGTTTAAATAAGGCTACAATTTGGAGCAGAGGACATTATAACCAGAGAAACAAGTCATTAAGTGGCGAAAGCATGAGTAGAGGGAGGAGGAGCATCTTGGTCGTTTGATTTATCTCATACATAAATGGCATCTAAAGTGTTCACGAGAGGATCTCATCCATCATTTCCATATTTAAAATTGTTATCTTAATTGTCTTCATAAACAAGACTAGCAAGCAAAATACAAAGAGCTAGTTAAGGCAATTCGTCAAAACTTGACCAATCTATATTCCCATCACCAAGAGGTGGTGGTGAAGCAAAGTGATAGCTAAGAGGCCTTGACCAACCTTGTTGAGCACAATCTCTTCTTACAAGAGGTATAGAGGCCTAAGAATGAACATCCCAATCGTCACAAGCTAACTATCTACATCATCGATGATGCTCGTCAACCTCTAGAAGAGGTGGGATTCAAAGGAACCCTAGCAATAACATAATAGGCATTACTCTAATGATCTAGAAAAACTTGTTAGTGAGCAACCTTAAGTGCAAATTTATTCTCTTGCACTTGCATCTGCATAAACACATTTGAAAACATGTTAAATTTATTTTCTTGCACTTGAATATGTAGAAAAAATAGCATAATTTATATCTTTCTAGATGTTAAAAAGAATCTCCATCTTGAAAGCATGTCAAATTTGATTATATTTTGAGTGGATTATAGAACAATCCCCTGATAACACCATATGCCAATAAAAAGGCTTATGCCTAAAAATGTGAAGAAACCATGAATCTAAGTCCAAGCATCTTGAGCTTTGGGGAAAAAATAGAAAAGATTTTTGACAACAAAAAGGACATCAAGGATCTAAAATATTCAAGTGGGTTAACCTAAAACAAATGGGGGGGCTTAGAAAATAATACAATAAACAAAGTGAGCAAACTTTGGCTCAAATGTAGCTAACCAAATGGTATGAAATCTACACTTCCAAATCAATAATTGGGGGCTATAAAATTCATCTTTGATTCAAATTAGGGACCATACAAAAATGAGGTGAAAGCCAAGAATAACCTTTGTTCAAGGCATATATTTTCAAAATTTTGTATCAAGATACCACTTCCAATCCTACCACCAAGGTTTGCAAGATTAAATGCCAATTTTTTGAACCATATGAGTAGAGATAGCTTCAATTATAGGTTTTATAGTATCAAAGATTTTTTCAATCGGATTCATTCTAGGATTTAAAAAAAAAAGTAATCTTGGAAGAAATATCTTGAGGAGGGTTTTAACCCACTTTCTAAAGAATCTCAAAGCATAGACCTAAGGGGTCTTAGCAAGAGGATGATTTTGACACTAGAAAATAGGGGACTACAAAATAGTTCATTAATGGATAGAAATACCATTATAAAAGCTAGTGAAATTATAAAAATTCAAGGCTTTCTAGCTTCACAAGCTCTTCAAATTCTTTTCATCATAAAGTTCCCTAGAACTTGAACAAGCTCTTTCATTATAAGGAGGGTGTGAAAGCCAACCCTCTTCCAAGTTAATCTTCCAATATGATGAGTATAAAATAAATACAATGCCACACAAGAATTTTCCAAGCCTTATTACCATCTAAGACACAAGTGATCCATTTGGTGCACAAAGTTAAACCTTCATGTTGGGTGGAAATTAAGCCCAAACCACCTCAACCATGAAAGAGAAAATAATAATCCCAATCCATATAATGAAAACCTTAATGATTCTTTGAAGGGAACTAAATAAAATGTTCAAGAAGCTTTTCTAGATTTAATACGAGGCTTTAGAAGGAACCCAACAAGAAGAATAATAAGCATGGGTGACTAGAAGAATATTAGAAAAAAATTAAAACTTCCCTACTGAAGATAGATGTTAAGTAACCCAATAAGGCAACTTATTCTTAATTCTAGAAAACATATCACAAAATAGTTAGAGAATCTTGACAAGAAAAATATAATCTCAAAAATCTAAATAAAAATTCATGCCAATCCATTTCCACCTAAAAGATTTGAGCAAGGGAGGCTTAGGTAGGAAGTATTTCCTATATCATTGAATTTTTCACCACTAAATATCTATACCTAAGGATTTTTAGAAAATTTCCAAGCAATGGAGAGTTTGGTGAACATTATTTTTTTCTTCCAAAAGATTGAGGAAAAATTCATTAATAAGTTGAGCTGAGGAATTAGGTAAAGAAATACCTTTGATCAACCTCTAAGAATCTAAATTCAAGCCAAGAGGTATCCAAAACCTTCAATACCAAGCACATACAATGTTGGAGCTAAAAGAAATCTCTAGTTCATAGACCTAAAAAGGTCAAAAGCACTAGATTATTGGTCATTGATAGTGAAACAAGCTTAAGCATCCAAAAAAGCATATGAACTAACTAAATAAATCAAGGACAAAATCTCAAATCTTAGAGAATTTCAAGGATAAATACCACTCAATGTGGTCATAGGCTTTACAAAAAATAAATTTTGATGAAAATATCCTATTGATGGGATCATTCAGCTCATTCCATACCTTCCCACACTATAATGATAAATCTTAAAAACAAATTGATATTTGATCAAACCAATATGCTTAGGTCACACAATCTAAGGAAGAAGATCACGTAACTTAAGTGCAAGGGCTTTGAAAATGATTTTGTAGGATACATTGTGTAGATTGATCATCACCAATTATATATATCTTCTTGATCACCAAACTTAGGTATGAATTTTATATTTTATTTTTTAATATTTTTTCCTAAGAAATTGTAATCAAAAGCTTCAAAATAGACTTTATGAAGATCCTCCCTAACATAATTCCAAAGGGTCTTATAGAATTCCAAGGAAAACCATTAGAGTTTGGGGATTTATCATTAGCCATAGTAAACACTACTTCACAAATATAATAAATGGAGAACAATTATCCATAAAAGGATCATTGAGAAGAAGAAAATAGGAAAAGAACAACCTTGAGGAATTTTTAAAATGCATGATCACATTCACAATAATTCTATTGAGATTTTAGAACCTACTCATAGTACCTAACAAAGGCTTGAAGGATATATGTAAGTTCCTTGAGTAGCTTTCAACTATCTTCAATGATCTATTTGATACCTTGAGCAATATGATGAGGACATAGAGCTTGAAAAAACTCTTTAGAGGCTTGAAAATATGCTTTAGAGGCTTGAAAAACTATTTAGAGGCTCAATCTCCCACCTTCAGCTAATGCAACCTAGCTTTAATATATGTGCCTTTAGTAGTATGATTATCAATAATCCACTTTTTGAGATGGATCTCAACCACTCATATTTGCAAAGAGGAGCAAAGGGATCCACTTCAAACACCACAAAATTAGATGAAAGAGGTTTAAGGTGGTGGCCTCATAGTCTTGAAAATGAAATATAGCTAGCTATCATCCATAGATATGAATGAATTGAGCTACACTTGATGTGGCCATTCTAGTAGGAAATCCATTGAATTGACTAAGAAGGCCTAGCCTCTAGGTTATACACCTAAAAGATGTGGGATAACAATGGTTGGTGGGTCAAAAAAAAGGTATTAAAATAAAACTACAAGTTGCTACCCTTGGGAAGAGAAATTTGTCATAAAATGCTACACATTAGGAAAATGATCAAAAAGAGTATTCCAACAAAGGCTCAACTAGAAGAGGAAAAAAGATAGAAAAAGAGGAAAGGACTTGGAAGAAATAACATGGCATGATCAAGGCATTTGAACACACTATTAGTTCTACCACAAAAATTATTCCATGTAAACCAAGTCTATGATTGTGGTGGTGACTCATATTAGGATAAAAAAGGCCCAATTTATTATGCATGAAGTGTTACTTGCCTCCCTTTTTCCTGTTATCCAACACATAGGCAAACAATGATCTTTAGCATTGTGCCGTAAAAAAAAGTACCCTTTGCTTGACATGGGATTAATTCATGATAAATTGACTTAATGAGGCCTTGATTTAGGTGTTGTGAGGCATTTTATGCATTCACACTAGGTCTTGGACCCTTGCAAATCAAATAACATGCTTTTAATGATGTCTTGTGAAGGTGTTGTAAAGTGTTGTAAGATACTTTCACACTTTTCTAGACCTAATGAAATTATTTCTCCCTAATTCAACATTATAAAATGTGTCTAATAATATTATCACATCAATTTAGAAGGCTTCTAACTTAAACTTAATGTTAAACTAGTGTTGTAATGTGTCCCACCCATTCACATTGGTTTGTGTGCCTTCCTAGGCTATGTGGACCTCAATTTAGTGTTGTAAAGTGTATTTAATCACACTTTCACATTAATTTTTGTGTCCCAAGCCCTATTTTACATTTACATCATCACTAATAGGCTCCTAATAACCCATATTGTGTATCCTATGGTTCAAATTGATCAAATACCTGACAAGGTTGCAATTTAAACCTTATTTCCTTATCTCCTAGCTTCTTAGTTGTAGGAATGGCCCCTGTGGGACCCATTCGCCATGCATGGTGAATTAGTCCCATCCAGATGGGAACCATTCACCATGTGTGGAAAATGAGTCCTATCTGGCCCCATTTTGACCTTTGAGAGAGAAAAAGTGAAATTTAAGTTTAATTTCACTACATGTCAACTTGTGATGAAGTACAATTAGGATACTAAGGCACAATTATCTATAAATAAGTGTTTTTATCCTCATTTTATAGATAACAACTCATTTGTACATCTCTCATCATTAATTCATCATCTATCTTCTCATCCAAGTCAAGCAAGTTAGGGTTTCTTCATTAGAAGTCATCAAGTTAACTTTCTAAAGCATTCAAGGGTTGAATCTTCATGTATTGCTATATAATTTCAAGATAAATCACCATGGAAAGGTAATCAATTCCATTTTGCATGTTTCATTACTTCCTTTCATCATTTTGGTTTAATTACCTAAATAGGGTTTGACTAAGGCAAACCCCCATGCCCTAACATTCAACATGTATCTCTCTTTTGTCTTGTTTGTATGTAGATTTAGGACTCTTGGAATCTTGAAAATCATTGAAGATCAAGTTCCAAGGTTTCTCAAGTCTTCTTCTCATTTAACAAGTCAAAATATCAACAAAAAGTCATTTTCAGGCCTGAATCTGGCAGTTTCTGAAGCAGACACCTATAGAAGATAGAAGTGCAGATCTAGACCTATAGAATCAAGTCCTGACTTTGCAAATTCCTGCAGGAGGACTGATTCACCATGCATGGTGAATTAGTCCCACCTGTAGGCCTAAAAACTTATTTTCTCATAATTCAACTCTTAGCAGTCGAAAACCTATTTCTAGAAGTTTTCACGAGAAGCGGGACTAATTTGCCATCTATGGAAAACCAGCCTTAGTGGCCATAAACAGTGACTTTTGGAACATTCCAGAACCTTCCAATAATAGTAATCTTCCTCTAGGTGCACTCTGATTAGTCTCATCAACTTTTGTTTTCATTTGCTTTAGTTTCTAGTTCATATTTGCAATCAACACTGTGTTTTCCCGCATCTTTCATTAGGTTAGTTTGCATTCATTTATTTGAATCTATAAGAATTCAAACACATTTAAACACACTTCACATCAATATTCCATCGATCCTTATTTTGGCCCATCTTTCTCCTTTTAAGTGAAAAACCCTAAAAGAGCAAGGAAGGATTTGGGTACCAAAATCTTTCATTTCATTTTGGTGAACTTGCTATTTGAATCCCCTCTTTTTTTATTTTGGAGTCCATTCATTACTCTAAAGTTGCTTTCATTGCATGTTGCATTAGTTAGCTTGCATTCTAGTATTTCATTTTTACATGTGTAAAAGTGCATAATAGGTTGCTTTTTTGCATCTTTCATCATTAAACGGTTCTAAAATTTTGCATTTTTCATTTAGGTCCACATCATAGCACTCAGAAAGCATCAACATCAATCAAAACTTTCTGAAAATTTTGAAAAAAGTCCATACTAGGACTCATTCACCACCTTGGGCGAATCAGTCCCTTTTGACCCCTGAAACAACATTGTACAGAACTCATAACTCTATTTTTCAGCTTCTGTTTGGTGCCTTAACCTACCTATATCAGTTAGTTTCATTAATGTATCATGCATTTTATCCAATCTAGCTTAATTTAGCTCACTTCATGCATGGTTTAAATTTCAAGTTTGCATTCTCATATTGTTACATGTCATAATCAGTCAATTGTCATCTAAAAATTGCATTTCATTTCAGCCCTTTGCATTGTATTTTGAGTTAGCATAGATTGTTATTTCAAAATTTTAGTCTCCATCTTCTGCAAATTTGCAAAGAAAAATTTAGTTAATAAGCATGTTAATCATTCTTTCAATGCATTCCCTACTTATGATAGTCTCTTAGCACAAGAGAAGGAACATATTAACGCTTTTCTTGAACCTACATTCCCTCATATCTCTCCCATTTGTGAGGATGATGTGTTAGAAGGAAATACAAAGATAGATAAAAATGATGATCATAATTTTCCTTCCCATGATATATCTCCTTTTAGTGATGAAGGTATCTTAGCGAAAGAAGGTATAATTGTTAAGCATCATGAAGGTCTTGTTTGTCCTTCTCCTCATTCCCCTTGGGAAGATAGTATAGCAACACAAGATGAATGCATTACCACCACCTTACCTACTCTCCATTAATCTCCTAACACCTCTCCTATTTGTGACAATACTTTCATGAATTATCATGACTAACACATTTGTGAGGAGGCTATGTTTACATTAGATGAACAAATCTTTAAGACCTATGACAATCCTCTTTATTTTTCTTCCGCTATTTTGGAAGACATTATTGGACAAAGGGAGGTAATCAAAGATAATCATGAGAATATTCTTTCTCCCTTTCCTAATCTTTCCCCCATCCAAAAACACATACTTAATCAAGTGGATCCAATCATTGAAAAACAAGAATGTGATGCTTTTTCTTCTCTTGATGCCTCTACCACTTGTGATGAAGCTACTTTGCACATTTCAAGCTTAGATGGACATATTACAATCTATCCTAGTAGGGTGGATGATATGGCACAAGAGAAGGAGACATTACAAACACTGGATGATTGCATAAAGTCTTCCCCTAATCAAACACATTCAACCATTAATAACTCCCTTGGTTGTGATGAAGTTATTTTGGATGAACCAAACCTTACTTTTCATGAACATGTGGTTTGTTGTTCTCCTATGAACTCTCCTTCTAGGGAGGATATTATGATCCCAAACAAAGATAGCATGCCCTTCACAGACATGAGGACTCTCACTTGTTACAGTATGTTAACAATATTCAACCTCACTACACCCTTTACCCACCTTCCAATAAACCTCGCTACACACTTTACCCACTTTCGCATCCGCTTCATCATTCCAATAAATCTCATTACACCCTCTACCCACCTCAAACTAATGTATCAGAGCAACCGAGTTATAATACTATTGCTCACACATATAATACTCGAAATAATCCACAACCACCGCAATCAATCCCAACCTCTTTACCTTTACCCAATCCACCTAGTATGCTCCTTGTTACATCCCACAAACAAAGGAGTACGATCTTGTTGAACAATTAAAGAATACTCCTACAAAGATTTCACTTTGGGATTTACTTCAGAACTCACCAAATTACAATATTCTTCAAACAACCTTAAAACAAATCACAATTCCTCTTGGTACAACTCTAAATGATGTGGCAGCTCTCATCCACAAAAAGAATCTTGACATTACCTTCCATCAAGATGAGCTCCCTCCTTTGGAGTTGTGTAAACAACATGATGCCTTTATGATAATTGCTTCATTCAATCACAAAGGTATCAAACACACTCTCATAGATAATGGTTATGCCCTTAATGTGTGTAGTGTGAGTCTCCTTCATCAATTACATGTTGACAAGTCACAAATAATACCTGATTTTATCTCTATTCAAGGATTTGATAATAAAACCAAGCAACCGCTCAGTGTAATCACTTTTCCTATTATGGTTGGGGAGGCTACTTTGAAAACTCCTATTCATGTCATTCCTTATGATCTTTCATACAATATTCTTTTAGGCAAACCATGGATTCATGAGATGAATGCAGTGCCTTCCACCACTCATCGTATAATGAAATATGTTTATAACAATAACATTTATCAAGTTGAAGTAGATCCTGAGCCTAAAAGTTTCTTACACCTTGAAAAAGGAGCTACAAGTCCTTTGAAAACATTTATTCCCACATCCAACATAGATCCTCTTAAAATTGACCACAACGATGAGGGATCACCATCTAAATTATTTGGTGATGATTGGGGATCCTTAAACTTCACACCATCATTTATGGGCGAATACATAGTCACACAAAAGAAAGGTGAGACACAAGGACAACCAACCATCATGTCAACACAACATTTGGACAACCTTTTGAAAGCATCTGCCTCCATCACTTTAGACAATGCCACAAACTCCACAACAACCCTTAACAAACACAACACCGAACAACCACCTAATTCCAAAGCACTGAAACAACTTTATGGAGAATTGTATGACCTCATGGAACAACATGGATATAGTGGAAAAGGATGTGGTGCTCAAGAACAAGGTATCTGTAACCCTATAGAGCCAAACACACAACAATCAACTCATGGTCTTGGTTATTCTCCTTTGACCAAGATCACCAAACCTTCACTCAACATCAATACTATCATACAAGACTCTTCCAAGACTCTTCCTTATTCACATAAATAACATTATATGTTGCACCTACGATGCCATAGTTGTAGGATCATAGCATACTCACTATTGCATGTTTTGCATCCATTGCAAGGAGCAGCATACTATCATCCACTTTAGGCTCACCATTGTCCTGCACTAAGTGGGGAGCAAAGAGTTAGATAGCCTTATCCCTTGTATGTCACTTGTCATTGTCTCTCTTGACTACTCATTAACTTTTCATGAACATATAAGAGCAAGCTTGAGATGTGAATGACATGTCTTAAGATTGACTCGCATGTGACATACAACCTTTCTTTTATTTTCATTTTCCTTCACATGACGCAGCCTAACTTCGAAACATATGATTTGGCTAGGGCTTTCCAAGTTGGCTCTCATGTCTTGTTTTCTTTTTTATTTTTCTATTATTCTCTACTTTAAAGTAATTGCTCATAGAACGATGTGTAGCAATTCCTTTAAAGTGGGGGGCATACATTACCATTATTGCATTTGCATTCTTGGTTCCTAGTGTAGCCTTGTCATTTATGTGATGCGTTTGTCACTTTGTGGATGACATTGGGTGTGATTTCCTTCATAATTGTGATCTATCTAAGCATATTACATTCCTCTCGATGGCCTAATGCGATGCACTGCATCCCCTAAGTTGCGAATATACTATTCTTTGATGGGTCCTCTCTTAAAGAAATTAGACACAATGTTCCCTAAGTGACTAACCTTGCATGAACTGAACAAGACTCCTTCAAACATTTTACATTTTTACATTTTACATTTTTTGCATTTTTTACATTTTCGCATCTTTTTTCCACCTTGCATAACACAACTTGCATAACTGTGGTACCTTTTCTTTTTTTTTATGAGAATTTTTCTTTGTGGTGCCTTATTAAAGTTATCAATGGCTATAACTTTGATATGGTTGAGCGGGAAGCCCACCTAGTAGCATGACTTTTCCCCTTAGCCACTTTTGTCTTTGTGAGTGCATACCAACTAGCGTATGTATCTTACCTTCTGGGCTTTATCACCATGCGGACAACTAGTTATGTGGGCCCAAAGTGAGTACATTTGGGCCTTCTCACCCAGTGGACCATCATGGGTTTTTTCTCCCTAGAGTGAGTACACATTTTCTTTTTCAAACAAGATAGCCTAGATCTAATCCACAACTAGCTAGACAAATGGTCAAAGCTTGATCCACCTTTTCATTTTCATCTTCTCATTCTTGACTTGGGTGCTTGAATTAGGATCTTGGATCTTGGGGTCTTGGCCACATCATTTGATCTTTTTCATTCGTTTTCATCTGCATCTATACATGAGGATCTCTCTTGAATGTCTACTTTAGTGTGAGTTTGAAGAAAGTTCATCCTCTCACTAAAGTGGGGGTTAAATGTGTCGTAGAAAAAAGTACCCTTTGTTTGACATGGGATTAATTCATGATAAATTGACTTAATGAGGCCTTGATTTAGGTGTTGTGAGGCATTTTATGCATCCACACTAGGTCTTGGACCCTTGCAAATCAAATAACATGCTTTTAACGATTTCTTGTGAAGGTGTTGTAAAGTGTTGTAAGATACTTTCATGCTTTTCTAGACCTAATGAACTTATTTCTTCCTAATTAAACATTATTAAATGTGTCTAATAACATTATCACATCAATTTAGAAGGCTTGTAACTTAAATTTAATGTTAAACTAGTGTTGTAATGTGTCTCACACATTCACATTGGTTCTTGTGCCTTCCTAGGCTATGTGGACCTCATTTTAGTGTTGTAAAGTGTATTTAATCACACTTTCACATTGATTTTTGTGTCCCAAGCCCAATTTGACATTTACATCATCACTAATAGGCTCCTAATAACCCATATTATGCATCGCGAGGTTCAAATCGATCAAATACCCGACAAGGTTGCAATTTAAACCTTATTTCCTTATCTCCTAGCTTCTTAGTTGTTAGAATGGCCCCTGTGGGACCCATTCACCATGCATGGTGAATCAATCCCATCCAGGTGGGACTGATTTTCCATGTGTGGCGAATGAGTCCTATCTAGCCCCATTTTGACCTTTAAGCAAGAAAAAGTGAAATTTAAAGTTTAATTTCACTACATGTCGACCTGTGACAAAGTATAATTGAGATGCTAAGGCACAATTGTCTATAAATAAGTATTTTTATCCTCATTTTATAGATAACAACTCATTTTTACATCTCTTGAATCATTAATTCATCATCTATCTTCTCATCCAAGTCAAGCAAGTTAGGGTTTCTTCATTAGAAGTCATCAAGTTAACTTTCTAAAGCATTCAAGGGTTGAATCTTCATGTATTGCTGCATAATTTCAAGATAAATCACCATGGAAAGGTAATCAATTCCATTTTTCATGTTTTCTTACTTCCTTTCATCATTTTGGTTTAATTACCTAAATAGGGTTTGACCAAGGCAAACCCCCAGGCCCTAACATTCAACATATCTCTCTTTTGTCTTGTTTGTATGTAGATTTAGGACTCTTGGAAACTTGAAAATCATTGAAGATCAAGTTTCAAGGTTGCTCATGTCTTCTTCTCATTCAACAAGTCAAATATCAACAAAAAGTCATTTTTAGGCTTGAATATGACAGTTTCTGAAGCAAACACCTATAGAAGATAGAACTGCAGATCTAGACCTATAGAATCAAGCCTTGACTTTGCATATTCTTTCAGGAGGACTGATTCTCCATGCATGGAAAATTAGTCCCACCTATAGGTTTGAAAATTGATTTTCTCATAATTCAACTCTCAACAATCAGAAACGTGTTTCTGGAAGTTTTCACTAGAAGCGGGACTGATTCCCCATCTATGGCGAATCAGTATCAGTGGCCATAAATAGTGACTTATGGAACATTCCAAAACCTTCTAGTAATAGTAATCTAGCTCCAGGTGCACTTTGATCAATCTCATCAAACTTTTTTTTTCATTTGCTTAAGTTTCTAGTTCATATTTGCAATCAACACTATGTTTTCCAGCATCTTGCATTAGGTTAGTTTACATTCATTTATTTGCATCTATAAGAATTCAAACACATCTACACGCACTTCACATCAATATTCCATCCATCCTTACATTAATCTCGAGTGGAACATTTTGCATTTTGGCCTATCTTTCTCCTTTTATGTGAAAAACCCTAAAAGAGCAAGGAAGGATTTGGGTACCAAAATCTTTCGTTTCAAACATATGTCATCTCAACCATATTAAAGTGTTTATACAAAACCCAATTTGTGGTAGGCATTGAATCAACAATCCACCATCATAAAAGAGAACTCAACAACATCATTGGAAGCATAAATATTGATGATACCAAACAAATTAAATGTTAATATTAAAGAGGGCCCAAATCACCTAATTGATGGGGTCACATCTTTAATATATTAAATGAGGGATTCATTTAGGAGAGATAAAGGTGATGATTCCTCCATGAAATATTTCATGATTGCTATAAAAATTGAACCAACTAGCCAAATAACATGACAAGTTACAAAAAATAAGTCTAAACTGCTAATTTTAACCTCTTCTAAGAAAATTAGCTACAAATTTACAATGAGCATTCATCATTGAATACTTCTTGTGGAGGTCTACAAGACCTTCAATGTTCTAGGAGAAAAAATTAATTGGAAAGATTCAAGAGGCATGTCTTCACTATCCAACTCTTCAAGAGATGAACAATGATTCTACAAAAACTCTTGATGAGATAAAATACCCAAATAATTATTGATAATTTGCATCTTCCTTTTTTCCAATAAATTATCCTTCCTCCAAATACCTGAGAGGAATGCAAGAATGATCAAGGTTCACATGAGGGGAACGAGAATGAACATTATTCTCCAATTGTGAAAATAAAATAGATGTACTAGCCATGGCATTCTAAAAAAATGGAAAATTGGAGCTCACCATTAGAGGGAGCTACCTTTTTTCCATTTTCTTGAGGGTTTGAAGACATCCCATTCTATGGCTTATCAACTTGGTTACCAATGTTAGATTATGGTTTGGCTTTATTTCTATCAATATTGGAATTTTAACTTGTATGGTTCCAATTTATAGTCCACCCTTCATAATTTTTTGAAGAGGGAGCCTCAACAAGATGAGAAGAGGGCTTACTATGAGGAAAAATCATGAAGAAATCCCTAATCTTATGATTAAAGGATTGATACCAAAAAAAATTATTTGGAATTTTGATGTAAATAATATGATAAGTGGTGAAAATGACCAATTTTTATATTCACAAACCATTTTAGATCCTTAGAGAGGTTAACCTCTACACACATACTTTTAAAATGAGATGAATAGATTCTATCAAAATTAAAACAAATAACCTTTACCAAGAAAGGAAGAAATAGTGGTCAAGAAATTCCAACAAAGAAATAACAATCATGGGAATTCTAGCCAAATAGGCACATGAAGGGTCTTTTCATTAGAGATTAAAAATTCTCAAGTATGAGGTTGGAAAATAAAGTAGGATGCATGTAAATAATATAAAGTGGGATGCATGTACATAATATGAGCCATATTTAAGCATAGCCTCTACAAAGCTAGATTAAATAAAATAAAGAGAAAAAAAACCTTAGTAAGGTTTTGGATTGCATCAAGTTGGATCCTAGGTGGGGCCCAATACTTTTTGACCCACTCTCTAAGGATACTTTCTAGGGGAGCTCTCCCATAAAAATAACGTATTAAATTAAATTATTTTATCTATTTACAAGAATTATCAAACTCAAGAATAGATAAAATAATTTTTGTAGGAGAATTCTCACCTCATGAAAAACCTTGAGCACAAACTTTTGAGGTCGCATGTTTAGTGGAGCAATTATCTAGCACCACCAAACCATCAACACCAATAAAAATTGCTAGGTTGATACAATTTGAGGCCATATAAAGCGTGACCTATAAATAACTTGTAATAAATAGAGAATTATATTACGAATTTTGTTGCACTAAAGGCAAGGTGTAACATAAATTTGGTGAAATATCTCAAAAAGAAAAACATAAACCCTAGCAGAGCCAAAACTTTCCCCAAGTTCCTTTTTTAATACAATGTCTTTCTAGAGGAAAATTTTGAATGGATGATTGTCACAACAAAATTACTTGATAAAGATGGTTAGCTATCAATTGAGGTATTATGTATTTTGATAGGGACTTTAAGAGAGTGTTTTGGTCAATGGAATATTTTTAACAATATAAGTAGGTGTCTAGAGCAACCAAATTCTTATCACATAAATAATGAATTTTATTTGGATTTTTTTGTGGTGTTTTGAATATAGAGAATCTTATATTAAAAGGTGTCCAAATGAATAAATATCAAACTAATTTTTAGAATGATACCACTATTCTTCTTGTATCGATTTTCCCTTCTTTTCATAATTTTCTATAGGAGATAGATGAAATTGAAATATATAGAGGTAGAGTAGAAACATTTAAAAAAAAAAAACCACAAAATATAGATAAGATATGAATAAAGTACTTTAGCTTTTTATTTTTATAAAAAAAATCAAGAAAGAACTATAAATTCTACTAAGTTTAAAATTTTAATGAATTAAAACAAAATCATAGATTAGTGAAACCATAAAGATTGCTTCTAGAATTTAGAAATAATATCTAAAGATGTATAATATTTTCATAAACAACTAATAAAGATATATAAATATTTTCATAAACAACTAATAACAACTATGTAGAGTAACTTCTTCCATTCTATGAAATTGAAAAATTAATAAAGGAAAAAGAAATTTATTTTTATAAATTTTTAAATCTCATGTTGGAAACACAACTTAATTTATTGAGGTTGAATATGTTTACTTCTTATTATAAGATTTTTTTTCTTCCTTGCACCATATGTCTTATAAAAACTAAAATTAAATTCATTTGCACAATCTTTGAAAAAAATAACATTTTTTATTAATTAAATTATAACCTTAAAAAAAGGGAATTTCTTATCCAAAATCAAAAAATATAGAGGTGGGTGTGCACCAATCTGTGACACAAAAATAGTTCTTAAGATGCCACTTTCTTTTTTTAAATCAGCAAAGTCTGATGTTAACGAGAAAATGAAGATAGTTACGCTCAAAATTTGAAGATGCAACAAGAACAAGAGTTGAAGTGCTCCAAGTGACGAGTCCAGTTTATGGCTCAATTTTGATAGAGTTTATTATCCATTTGTTGTTTTTGTCATAGACTTTGATACTTGGATGTTGACCTTTTTATGATATTTCCTCAAAACCATAGACATTGGGCATAAGCTTATTTTTGTAACCTTTAAATGACATTGACATGCTATATGAACTATCTATGTTAATTTTACATGTGGATTAATGAATGTTACTTTAAGATAGTTACAGATATAAAATTTTTGTGTACTAATATTGTTATGCAGGGGTGATCCCACAATAGTGGTTTACAATTTTTGGCCAAACTGGACACTAAAATATTTTTTTGTAACTAAATCTTCACTTTCGGACACCTATAGCGACTAAACCGTGAGGAATTTGAAGATGATGCAAACTAGAGTTTTATGAAATTTTGTCTATAGATTCTAAATATATTTTTTTCAAAATTTTTAGAATCAGATTGTACTTCTTTTTCCATCTCCTTTGAAAACTAATTTTTTTCAGAAAACAACATTTTTAAAAAGTGACGCTCACCGTATAACTCATAACGTTTTTTCCATGAAGGATAAAATTCTAATTTTTTTGAATTTAGATTCATAACTCCAATATATAGTGCTTCCACTTGGTTAGATAGTTTTTTATTAAATATTTTTCTTTAATCAAGTTTCAAAGTCAAACTAATTATAATTCAGACATAGCGTGTATAACACGTAAATTTTTTTGTATGTATCAAAATTAAATTTTTTTCTCTTTGTTGGATCAAGGACTTCAATATCTGGTGCACTCATATTTTTTAAATTTTTTTTATAATCTACTATTTTTCCACATGTGAAGAACAGAGAGCTTGATTTTCGGTGAAAACCCTACATTCACGAGAAATAAAAAATAAATACAATAATAAAATAAAATTTATTTAAAATTATAATTTTTGGGAAGCTTATAATAAGGACTACATACTTACAAAAAATAAATTTTAAGTAAATTCATTTGATCCCCCAAAAGGTAAATCCAAAGTGGGTTTTTATCAGCATTTTGATAGGTGTAAAGGAGACTCCGTTATAGGTATGGTTTAAAACTAGAGGGGTTCTATCCAAGGGGGTTTGATTTAAGGTAGTTTGATCAAACCCTTTTCAATTGGAATTCTTTAAATAAAACTTTTTAAGGCTTAAATCATTATATTTTCTAAAAATATGTGATTTCAGCAAAAATCAGTTCCTCCCAAAAATTGTAAACCAGCTTTGTGGGATCAGCCGCAGATATAATTAGAGCCTACAAAATTGAGGAAGATTATGCCAGCTGGTTGTTTTCCATAAAGGTCAAAAAGGTGATCATTCAAAGGTCAATGGAGGGAGATTCCTAGTTTAAAACAAAGAATTGTAACCGCCTTGTAAATGGTCTTAGTTGTTGAGTGAATATAGGAGTTACTATTGTGCTAGATCTATGTTAAGGAAAACATGCTTGACCAGATTCCACGCATGCATAACCTCCTCTTTGCTTTTTATGCTTTCCCTAAAGTGGTGTCCTGATTTGTTGGAGTTGACTACTTTTCTAGGTAGTTAGTAGCTTTTCTTCCTATAAATAAGACTCGAATGCTCCTTCTTAGAAGGTTGATTAATTTGATGTTGTACCCGCATTCTTAGTTTTTTAGTAATACAGTTATGTTGCTCTATTGCACTCATGCTTTCCAATGAATAAAATGAATTTATAAGTTCATGCATCTAATTTTATAGTTGTCTTAAGGGATACTCATCCAAGGGGGCCCACTTGGCGAGCATTCCATCCTTTAGTTTATTTAATACTTTTTGTTCAACAATTAGTTAATAATATGGCACTGTCTATTTTTGCAGCCACTAGAATTCCATTCTATGACTATTCCTATAGCCAAAGTAGATAGAGTAGTTTCATGTATGTTTGTTCAGGTTTTCATTTTTGTCATGCATTTCAGCTTAGTATAGTTGTTGGTTGATGTTCAACACTTATATTACTTCTTTCCAAGCAATTTAGTTTCAGCATTATATCTTTCTTAGTTGTCTAGAATGAATATGGCTACTTTGGATTCCTAGTGCACATACTGTGCTAACCCATTTCAAGTCTACTTCCCTGGGTTGACAAGTTAAATGTGCCTTCATGATCATTGAGATAGCTATTCAAATTAGATGTCCAATCTCTGAATCATAGTTATAAGGGCTTAGTTGTTACATCATTGTAGGAGGCCAACATTTTTGGCGCCATTGTCAGGGATGGTGTCAAACTAGGGAGTTCTTTGGAGTCATTGGTAGTTTCTTTCCTGTTGTAGTATTTCTACAAGTTTGTTCTTAGTATACCCCTCATTTAGAAAAGTAATGATCCACTATTCTTTTATCAATTCTTTGTGTGAGCTAGTTGATATTGAGTTGATACCGTATGCATAGAGGAAGGAGGAGAGATGCTCATGGGAGATTCCTTCCTAATAACCCTGATCCATTCCAACTAGTTGAGCATCAGAATCTACCAAGAGATGAAAAAGAAGAGCCACACCCCTTTGTTGATGCATTTCCTGATCTAACCAATTCTGAAATTTCCTTTGAAGACCAAAATCAGATTGAGAATCCCTTTGCTTTGGAACTCCATCGGGTAGGCATGGGTGATGAAAATAGAAATAGACCTAACCAACTAGCTTTTCCTTTCCCCATTGCTCATCAAAATGAAGTTGAAAACCTCAAAAATATCCCTGCTTCAGTCCTTCCTAAGTTCTATGGACTTGTCACAGAAGATCCTGATACTTTCTTGTTTGAGTTTGATATACTCTATAGGAGTTATGACTATACCACTAATGCCCATAGGCTTAAGGTATTCCCTACCACCTTGAAAGAAGTTGCATTAAGATGGTTTATGAGCCTAGGAAAAAATACTATGGAGACTTGGGAGGACATGAAGAAAAATTTCCTTGATAAGTACAAGGAATATTGAAGGGGCAATGACATTAGGGGAGATGACATTTTTAGGATGCAACAAAACAAAGATGAGAACCTCGAGGATTACATTTCAAGGTTTATGTTTTTCCTAAAAAATCTCCACACCATACACTCAATGAAGAATCACAAAAGTTGCTTTTCCTAAGAGGAATTAATGAAAACTGCACTAATGCCTTGGACCTGATGGGAGAAGGAGATATCACCTAAGTTCCTTGGGAGGATATCAAGAAGATATATTAGAACTATTCTAGGGAAGCTTCAAAGAAATGGAGATCTTACCAATCCTCTATGGTTAAATCATCTACTAGTGGAGTTTCAAGGATGAAGATTACTCACTTGCTGGTAGACTTCAAGCAAGACATCACAAAAAATCTAGCTACTCAGCTCGATACACTTCAAGCAAAGAAGAAACAAGAGGAGGCAAAGCAATGTTGGAAAAATATTTCCCTCATTGCAGACAAAAGAAGGACTTCAAGTGCAAGATGGTAGCTAATATTGACAGTAAGCAAATTCCACCTAAGTTCAAGCCAATCCAAGGTGAAGATGACCAAGTCTACTACATTGGACAAAGGATGCCATGGGCTCCAAGACAAGGTATGCCACCAGATCCACTATCTTTTGTTGGGTCATATTTCAATTTGTATTCATCTAGTAACCAATGGCAGCCCCCATATCCATCCAATTATGGAGAATATCCACCACAACCTTGGAATAACCCTTCAAATTTTTGGCCCAATCACCAAAACTCTCCACCCCGGTGGCAACAACCTTAGGGGAATTGGCAGTAGTTTCAAGGAAATTGGCACCCACCTCCAAGAAACTAGCAGCAAACATCTCAATGGAGGGGAGGGTATAAATGACCAAACTAGATAACCAGTTACATGCAACCACCTTCTCAACCCCATCAACCTACTATAATGCCTCCTCCTAATAGTTCAAGTTCAAATAAACCTAAATCTACTCAACTACTAGCTCATCCCACATCTAACCCAAATAACAAACCACAATAGCAGCCAATATACTATGTTGATCCAAATCAATTCCTTGCATATGTTGTGAGTGTAAGTGACATCCACTTACGTTCAAGAACTACTTTTCCAGCTCCTTCCACACCCATTATCACTGAGCTTCCTATGGAAGAAGAGGAGCATCTAAATGACCCCATTCATCCAAGTGCACCTAAATATCCTGAACCAGTCCCAGTCAAGCAGACTAAACAAGAACCACCATTTCCTTAGAGGTTGGAAATTGCTAAACAAAAGGAAGAGAAGGAGGAACCAACCTTTGACATTCTAGACCAGCTGAAGCATATATGTGTCAAGATACCCTTATTTTAGGCCATAAAAGATGTTCCTATATATGGCAAGGCAATTAAGGAAGCATGCCTTAAGAAGCTAGGTAGGAAGACGAAAGACCCCACTACGGTTCATGTGGTGGGATAGCTGGCTAAAATCATGGTTGGGAAAGTGACTGTTCCCAAATATAATGACCCAAGGAGTCATGTGGTAGGAGTTGTTAAAAATGGGATCCAAATAAAGAATTCTCTAATTGATTTGGGAGTAGAAATAAATGTAATGACCAAGGATATCCTACAACAACTAAATGTTGCAAGCATGAGACCTACTCCTACTATCCTGCAACTTGCTAATAGTTCCACTGTTAAACCTGATGGTATAATAGAGGATCTTGTGGTAACTCTAGACTCTTGGGAGTATCCATCAAATTTCATGATTCTTTCTCCTAAAGCTACACTAGGCGGGTACCCCATTATTCTAGGAAGGCCATGGTTAGCAATAGTGTAGATGCCTATATTGGATGATGGACAAGAGACATGACCATTTCTGATGGAAAGAGCACCAAAAAGCTTGTTCTCCACCCTCCTGCTCAGCCATCCCATGATATGGATAACCCCATATGGCCACATGTTGGTGAAGAGGCCGAAGAAATCAATTGTGTGGCATAGCTTATGATGTTAGGTAGGAGTTCTTTCATGTAGCTTTAGGATGAAGATGAAGTATTGTCTAACATAATTTAGAACCATTATGAAGTAGAGGAAGCATCATCTTCTCATGCATCTAGTTTTTTTGATCCAGTGAAGACACTTCTGCCTACCCTTCCTGTAGTCAAACTTCTTGTAGTAATAGGTATATCTCATACATTGTTGCCACATGAACTCAAGGTACCAAGCATTGGTGAAGAAGCTATGATAGAGTTAAATAAACAAGTGCAAGTGTCGAAAGGAAAATATCTAAATATTAACAACAAACTGAGTGAAGAACAGTAGTTGTCATTGACAAACTTACTAAGGACCCACCAACATGCACTTGTGTGGGACTATCATGATATGAAGGGATTGGACCCTAAGCTTTGCACTCATAGGATATACATAAGAGATGATTGTACACCAGTGAGGTAGCCACAAAGAAGAATTAACCCTACATTGAGAGAAATTGTAAAAGGAGAACTACAAAAATTGCTAGATGGAGGATTTATCTACCCCATTTCAGATAGCCAATGGGTGTCTCCATTGGTAATTGTTCCCAAAAAGGGAGGGAAGTGGTGAGTTTGTACTGATTACAGGGAACTCAATGCTACCACCAAAAAGGACCATTTTCCCTACCTTTCATAGATCAAGTTCTGGATTCACGTGCAAGAAAGCAGTACTTTTATTTTCTAGATGGATTCAGTGGGTATAACCAAATACAAATTGCACCTGAGGACCAAGAGAATACCACCTTTACCTATCCATGGGGGACCTATGCCTACTTAGTACTTCCATTTGGCTTATGCAATCCACCTACAACTTTTCAGAGGGCAATCATTAGCATATTTTCAGACATCTCTCATGATTGCATGGAAATTTATATGGATGATTTTACTACCTATGGTGCTGATTTTAATGAAGCATTGGAAAATATCAGGAGATTCCTACAGAGATGTGAAAACCACAATCTATCTTTAAACAGTGAAAAGTGCTTCATGATGATGTAGGAAGGTGTAGTTCTTGGCCACTACATCTCTCACAAAGGAATTCAAGTAGACCCTACCAAGATTGAGGTGATCACCAACCTGCCTATACCTACAAAACAAAAAGATATTAGGAGTTTCTTGGGACATGTAGGTTATTATGGGAATTTCATAAAAGACTTTAGCAAAATGGCAGCACCATTGTACACTCTCCTAACTAAATATGTTGAATTCCAATGGACAAAAGATTATGACAAGGCATTTTCTGACTTGAAAGTAGCTTTAACTCATGCTCTTGTACTCAAAGGTCCTAATTGGGAGCTTCCTTTTCACATTCATATAGAGGGTATGTGTAGGATCATGGTATGCCAAAAAGTAGCAATGGAGAAAAAATTACGTGTTTCATTGACTCAAAAACGCAAAAATGCCAAGTTGACTTTATGTGGCTTGGGTGTCAGTACACACTACCGAAGCAAAGCCCAAACCTAGATTTCCATATCAGATATCCAATCCAAATTGAATATCCGATTTGTGACACACATATATATTTCATTTCGACCTGATTAAAACTCATTTCACATTTGTTTAACTGCGGGCACATAGTGAAAACTTCATTCCGCAAATCAGATATCTGATTTCGTGCAAATCCATCTTCAAAAGGTTAGATTCTTGGTTTTTCTTTGCTCTAATCAATTTTTTAATTATATTTGTGTAATTTTAGTTAATTTTTTATAGATTTTTTTCAAAATAGGGTTTTTGATAGATTTTTTATGAAAATTTTGAGTTTAGTATGGATTTCGATGAAAATTGAATGTTTGTAATGGATTTTGATTTAAAAATAGTGTTTTTTATGTATTTGGATTAAAAATTAGAGAATTTTATAGATTTTTGTTAAAAACTAGGGTTTTTGTTGGATTTTTTTTAAAAACTAGGGTATTGTTATAATATTTTCATTTATGTTGTCTAATTTTAATTAGATTAATTTGTTTTTAACTTTAATCAGGCATTATGGCTGCTGACAATGAAAATGCACAAATTCCAAATGCTCCACCACCTCCACAGCCATCAATTAAAGAATTAATTTGTGAAAAATTGCAACAATTAAGGGGCATTTCTAAAGTTTATATGAGAGTCCCTCAATTATCTGAGATGTCAAACACAATGAAAGAAATAATTAAAAATATAGAAACCCTCTCCTCGTAACATAATGCCTTTCATTCGTGGTGAGAAGACATGAGAGAATATTATGCATGTGGATTTTCCTATGATGATGTGAAAGATCTTGGAATAACCAAAGCCCAAATAGCCTCTTTATTTGTTAACCCTCGCACTGGTTTTCCAGTTAATGTTAATAAACCAAAACTTTCTATAAAATGGTGCGCTCATAGAGACATTGTAGAAAACTTTTGGGATCGTTGGTGTATGGTTTTTTGAAACCACCAAACAACAATTGTGATATACCATTTTACTTTATAAAAAAATTATATGTTGAGTTTGTGTTAGGGCATCATGTTAATTACTTTGACATTAAACCCTTCTAGGGCGTTGGTGGAGGTATGCCCCAGGATAGACCAGGGGCAGTTAGAGTAATACCCCGCCCATATGTTCCCCCTCCTCCCCTTCCTCTGGCACCTTCAGTATACCATCCAAATATTATGCAGGATGCAGCCACACAGACTATCCACGCTATTCACTCTTTGAGTGGTCTTTTGGTTTCACATGATTATGTAGTAGCTCAGCCACATTCTGGTGATGTTGGTGATGGCTCGAGTGCTGCTACATCATCCTCATTAGGTCCACATATTTGTGTTAACACATACTTGCTCCATGTGCCACTAGATATGCTTGGGTCCTCTTGTACAGCCTGCTGAGCATCCCTTGGAGACTTCCGATTATGACTTCCATGATGTGGACATTATAGATCAGACGTAGGGGAGCGGAGCACACCATACAGAGTCCTCTCTTGCTAGAGAGGGGGACATTGGAATAGTGACACAGGTAAAATTTAAGTTGTGAATTCATAACTTGCATTTGTTTTTAAATGAATATTAATAAGAGATAGTATAATGTACTAATATTTATTTACATGGTCTATTTAATAGTTGATGTCCGAGGAGGAGCTTACACAAGTGATGGATAGCACCCTGAGGGCCATTTCATTTGGCCTCGCACGCACACAGTATATATTTTTGCACTCACTCATTTACATTTATTTATTATATACTTTCTTGTCATTTGAATTGTCATTAATGAAATTATATAATAACTTATATGTTTATCTTATTTTCCTCTTGTAGTAAATACCTAGTGCGAGCAAGGTGCAGCCTTGTCCAGATTATGGAAGTGCAATGTTGGATAAGGGGAAGGTAATTGAACTCAAATTTGATTGAATTAAGAATTTTAAGATCTTATATTGATTATACATACATCGACAAAGATTGGTAGTTTCATATGTACTCTTCATTTTTATGTGCAGGGAATTATGAGCTATACGTCCTTGTTGACAAGTGCCACAACACCCGAAGTAGTACGTATTGGAACACTTGAAGGAGTAGGTGTTGAAGCACCTCAAGGAGGAGGTGTCGAAACACCTAAAGGAGATAAAGAAAAAGATCAACCTAAATAAGTATGTGTTCATTTTATTTTGTGTTTGGTATTTATATGTTCCTATTACTGACAATTGTATGCTAACTTGGATCACTTTTATGTTTTTGTTCACCTATATAGATTGAAATTACAAAAGATGGTTTGGTCGGTTCTTTGAGAGGGGCTATTCTAGACTCTAACCCTTTGAAGAGATGGATATTTCAGGTAATCAAGATTACAATTTTAGAGTTCAATTATAATTTAATGCATATTGATTTTGATGTTAATTATTTGATTTTAAATTATATAGTATAACTAATCTCAATTGTGGTTTGACTTTTTCTTGTGTAGCTACCTTCAGAGGCAGCGAGTGCTTCAAAGAGGCTCCATTTTGATGATCCACCAGTAGTTTAGGATGAGATAGACATTTTGGCATGTAAATATTGAATAGAATCATAGCCACATGTTGTAAGTTGAGTTGGCTTGATGCCATTTTTGTATATGGACACTTGATTATTGGATAATTTGATATATAGAAGTTGACAATCAAAATTTAATTGCCTCCTCATGTGCATAATTAAACTCTTTGAAATTTAATCAAGTGAGCAATGGTTAAATATCAATGTACAATAGCATAAAAGAATGGTTAAATATTATGTAGTTTATATTCATATTTTTTATTACATTGCATTGCACATCTTTCAAACTCAAAGCATTACTTCACATTGCATAACTAATAACTAGATGTGGATAGATGAAAAAATTTCAATTACAATATAGTTTTTACAAAGTCAACCTAAGCAGCTATGCAATTACTTCACATTGCATAACTAATAATTAAAAATTTATTCATATTATTGATTACATTGCATTGCACATCTTTCCAAACTCAAAGCATTACTTCACATTGCATAAGTAACAACTAGATGTGATAGATGAAAATATTTCCATTCTGGGGCTTTAGCCCCTCATTCACACACTATGCAGCCATTTACTTGTGTGTAGGGGCGAACAATGGAGAAAACATGTAAAAATAATATATATATATATATATATATGCAGCCTAGAAGCATGAATTAGTACCAATATTAATGCATCACCATTGATTACCTTGAAGTAGAGATTTGAATCAGCATCATTCTTCAAGAAGCCCAAACTAGACAGGTACCGATCAATCCTTTCGTACCATGCACGAGGAGCCTGCTTAAGACCACACAAGGCCTTCTTCAGCTTACACACATGTGACTCCTTCCCATGAACCTCAAAACCATCAGTTTGCTCGACATAAACTTCTTCCTCAATCACACCATTGAGAAAATTTGTTTTCATGTCCATTTGATGAATCTTCCATCCTCTTGATGCAGCAAGGGCAATGATAGTTCTGACAGAAGTGTAACAAGCAACAGGAGCAAATGTTTCTTCATAATCAACTCCCTCTTTCTGAGAAAACCACTAGACCGATCAGCCAAGTGTTGGTGTCAGTGGGTACATTGCTTGACAATGCTGAGCAAAACAAATATCCATTCTTCTATGGAGAAACATTGTCTACATCTGCAACGGAGGCTTAATGCTTAGGTCTATCTAAACAATGTTTGGAAAAGTGACCAAACTTATCACACCTAAAGCATTGAATCTTGGACAAGTCTCGCTTCTTCTTGGAAGGGGGAGCACCATCATTTCCTTTGTTTCAATTCCTCTTGAAGAATCCCTTCTTTCCACTTCTTCCTTTCTTCTTCGAAGGTTGGGTGGCAAGAACATGAATCTCTTCAATAGTAGAATTTTGGCCAACACCTCTAACCATCAATCTTGATGCATAATGAATGCAATTGGCCCTCAAACAATCGAACTTCGGCAGTTTGGACCTTGCACTAATTCCTTGAATATAGGACTCCCAAGACAATGGCAAACCGTTGAGGGCAAGCATTGTCAAATCGTTATCTTTAACCTATTGATGTGTGTTTTATGACACACTCATACATCAGAATAAAAAAGCCCAGAGACACCCTATCCTCTCTTGAAAAACCACCCCGTATGCTAAGATTGCGAGAAGATCATATGGCTATTCCAAGGTTTCTTATGTCAGGTCTTGACATGTGGTAAGCTCAATGGGCATTGTGATTTTCTAGTAATCACAATGAAGGTATGGACAATGAAGCTCTTTTATTTGGGTTGCAGATCAAAAAAACTGAAAAAGGAGACAAGGGGTCAGAAGTTCTAATCTACTTCCTAAGAATTCAAGAGACAATATTGACTTGGTGAAACGAAACCAAACTTTGTTTCGCCAAGCAGGAATCGCACCAACTACACAAAGCCATTGCAATCTTCAAGGAAATGTGCTTATGGTTTTCATATCATGAATAACTACCTTCCAATTGAATAATATTTCTCCAGACAAAAGTTAAGAATCCACAAAGTAAGCTCAGGCTAACTTTACGCATTGAACAAAAATCATCCGTTCAAAGAAAGTATGAGCAAAAGTTCCACCATAAATCAATGCTTATCAAATCTTGCATTCATCTAACAAAATTTCAAAGAAAATTTTATTCCAAGTGTAATCTAATTCTAATCTATCTCCAATCTATGGTGGAAGAAGTTATGCAACCATGCACACTATTTGAAAATAAAAGTGGTTCAAATCAAATCATGCATAAGAGCTTTTATTATCAAAAATAGTCTATCACAACAATTCTATACACTGTCTCCACCCTTTACAAATGAGGGGCGAGCTCAATTTCACTTTAAGGCTGGCATACTTCCTCTTTTCTCTTGCCATTTCAGACTTAACATGCTGAGCGGACTTCACTCATTCACTTTCCATGTTCATATTCTTCTAAGTGTAGACACTCATTATCCTCTTGAAGCGGATTTGGCAAGATTCCATCTTTTATGCCATGTCACTCTTTGGCAAGCGCGGACCTTGTCAAGTTTCATTGCCAAGACATGTGGCGGACTTCAATCATGTTTGACACATCCCTTTCTTAACATGGGCAGGCTTTGCTAGGTGTTTGTGCCAAGAAACAAGGGTGGACTTTCCTTTATGTATTGCTAGCAGACTTTGCTTTATACCAAGCCATTGATTATTTCCTTGGAGTGGACTTGGCTATATTGTATGCCACTTTTGTATGGCTGGGCGGGCTTAGTCTTAGCAAGTGCCATGTTTTACTCTTGAAGCGGACTCTACTCTCCTCTTTGCTAGCGGACTTCCTTCTCTCTTTTCCAAGCTTTGTCATGTGCTGGAATGGCTAGAAGAGATCTAAAAAGTTGCTAACATCAACAGAATTATGGTAGCTTGATATACAGAGTCTATTGATGCCAGGGTTCAATTTGTATGATATTGAGAGTGGTAGCTTAATATAGGTCCACAATACCTTTTTTTAATATCATAAAATAGGGCTCATAGACCGACCTCTAGTCAAAATGTCTCTCAAATGCACAAAAAAGAATGAAATTACTTCAAACCAAGTTTGTGAACAAGTTAACTCTGTTGCCCACTAGTTTCCCTTAAGAGTCCAAAGTGCTAAAAGGCAACAATTTTTGAAGGGCTATTTCTCGGAGACCATGAGGCATACAGATTCTTCATTAAAGGCTATGGGATTGCCTTGGGACCATCTACAAAAACCTCTCTCATTTTTTGCTATCTCGGAGGCGTTTTCCTGTGGTGATGACTTTTCAGTGGAGGGAAAAGTTTCCAGATGCAAGTAGTGTAAAGTTGCAAAGTGGTGCAACTTTCATTCTACAACTCGTACAACCAAATGGACTATTC